>CAUYLG010075007.1:0-29314 GCA_963573385.1 Cacajao melanocephalus
CCTTGGTCTAACAAAAATCACACACAACCCCCCCAAAATTTTTAATAATAAATTAATTTTTTAAAATTTTTTCCCAATTTTAAAAAAAAAAAAAAAAAAAAAAAAAAAAAAAAAAAAAAAAAAAAAAAAGCTCTTGAACAAAACAGTTTTTCAAAATTTAGTTTTTTAAAAACAAAATCAATTAGAGTTCCTTTCTTATTTGCTCTTCAACTCCAATTCACAGAGCTGTCAAATGACAACTTCAAAGTCAAGCTATGTCTTAGAGCCAAGGTTCATCAAGTTAAGAGGTTCTAACTCATATGTAAATGGACAAAATCAGAATTACACAGTAGGGGGAAAAATGCTTCCCAGAAACTGAAGCTGCCTTTATATAAGCAGTCCATAAAAATGGAGAGTATTCATAACAGGCTTAGTTTAGCAACAGAACTGACTAAGGAGATTTAGGCACAGACTTTTCATTAACTTCAATTCAGTTTTACAATGCTCAGTTTTGCATCGATTCAGGTCTTTGGAGAAATCAATTTTTGTGATACTATTAATACATTAAAAGGATTATAACATTCCTTCCCCAGACATATACCCATGAAAAGGTATGATTTAAAGATTTGAGATGTCTGGAAAGCAAGGACTTTTGGATTTTGATCCAGACTTTTAAACTGGGCCCTTCAGAGTTGTGACTTAACGTTTTCATTATTATAAAGTAGGAATCAGGATAGATCCTATGATACATGTTCTTATCACAATAATAATTATAATAAATGAGAGAGAAGAAAACTTTTAGAGGTGATGGATAGGTTTATGGCACAGATTGCTGTGATGGTTTCATGAATGTACATGTATCTCTAAACTCAGGTTGTACACATTAAATCTGTACAGTTTTTTGTAGGTTAATCATACCCCAATAAAGTGGCTTTAAAAAAATAAAATAGGGATTAGCAATAGCTCTCCATTTTTGCAGATTAGTTCATTGTTTCCAGCACATTTCAAATTCTATGCAGTGGTACTATCTCCAGAGTTTAGCAGGCTTTTTCTACTTTTCTACTACATTTCAAATCCAGCTGTTTGGAGGCAGAACAGTGAGGTGGTGAAGGGCAAGGATCCCAGAGGCAGCCTTCTAGAGTTCAAATCCCAGCTCCCTCACCTATCAGCTGAGTGACCTTGAGTAAGTTACACAAGGCCTTTGTGTTCTGGTTTCCTGGTCAGAAAAATGGGGACTACATTATACCTATGTTATGGGGTTGTCATAAAAGTTAAAGAAGTTATATAGAAAACACTTAGAAAAATGTCTGGTACTCAGTAAGTATTATGTAAGTGTCTGCTATTATTATTATTATTTAAATTAAGACTTAATACAAGACCTCCATGTGGCTTCAACCTGCCTTCCGGCTACATTTCCTCCCACACCGTCCGCCCTCCGTGCTCTGGTCACATCTTACTTCCTCACTTCCGGTCTTGTTTCTACAATTCCTGGAGTCTGATGTTCTTCCCCAGAGGCGCCATCCCATCATACTCCTCACCATCCAAGGGCCCCAAAAGCCACATCTGCCATTTCACCACCATCCTAGCCAGCTCAAGTGGTCTGAATGTAATACTCCCACCTCTGGACGGTGATTTTCTTTTAACAACTATTACCGGATTTCATTTTAGCTAATGTCATACCTGGTGATATTCGTGCCCCTCCTTGTTCAAATGTCGGCTCACAGTGGTGGAGAGCATATGCTGGGAGCCAGCCTGCCTGGGTTTCCACCTTGCTTTGCCAGTTACTCAGTGACGTTGGGGGAGGCCCTTCATTTCCCTGCCTCTCAGTTTTAACATCCATAAATTAAGGCCTGGAAAAGTTTCTATACCTCTTAGCATTGCTGTAAAAATTTTTAAAGTTAATACTGGGAAACCAGAGTCGTACCTGATGCATATAAAAATGCAAATGAATGTTAAATATTATTGTTGAATTGTTACCCTCTCATCACCACTTCCTAGCGTATGTCCAGCACATCTTGCATTAAGTAGAAAATACTCAATAAATGCTTATTGAATTAAACTGAGGTTGTACTGACAAGATCCTGGCTATACCCATCATCTTACCAAGAATGTAACTTGATAATCTGGAGTAATTAAATCTATATTTGCCTATGCAAATGAGGCAGTGGGGGATCTGTATAACACAGCAGCCCACAAAACACCAAAACATGGTCCCAGGTCTCATGTACTTACCACACCCTCCATCTTCTTCCACAGTTCTTCCAGTTGAGCCATGGGTTGACACCACCAATCAGTGCACTTTTTGTACCGATTCCCTTGAAACCAAAACTGTCTCAGCCACTCAAACTCAACCTGTGGACCATAAAGAGAAGACGGTGGTTTTAATGCCCTTGTGACAGACAAGCAAGGATGATGACTTTGTCTCCCAATTCTCCTCTGGTAACCTGATGGCCACAGGATGAGAAACATGAGAAAAGTCAGCCTAACCAGTTCCCAACATAACTTGGCATCTCCAGAGCATTTCTGCAAAGCTAAGAAAAGAGTAGTCCTAAAACTGAGGTCTGGCCAGATGTGTTGGTTCATGCCCATAATCCCTATATTTTCGGAGGCTGAGACGTGAGGATCGCTTGAGGCCAGGAGTTTGAGCCCAGCCTGGGCAACATTGCAAGATCCTATCTCTACAAAAAAATTAAAAATAACTTGGCCAGGTGCAGTGGTGTGTACTGGTCATCCTGGCTGCTTGGGAGGCTGAGGCAAGACGATTCCTTGAGCCTAGGAGTCTGAGGCTGCAGTGAGCTATAATTGTGTCACCGCACTCCAGCCTGGGCAACAGGGCAAGAGTCTCTGTGTCAAAAAAAATAAAATAAAATAATTTAAACGCTGAAATTCTCTGGCCAGAGAGAGATTTTCAATCATATTTATTAGTCAGATGTGAGGAAACTATAAGTCAATCAACAACAAATACTGAGATCCTAATTATAAAGCAGCCTGTACTATGTATGATAGGAATGACATGTACAGAATATGTTTTTATTATATGTCATTATTTAAGGCTGGTATTAAAAGTAAAACACAGATATATGTTAGGAAATATTAATTATAAGTTTCTTAAATTACAATAAATTAAAATAACTTACCCATGGGCCAGGAGGAGCTGGTAATAATCTTAATCCATATATGTAAAACTAATTATGGAGGCATACAGTAAACCTACAAAGCCATTCAAATTGTCTCTTTTCAACTCAGGGAAGGTGACAATAGGTTAAAAAAAAGAGTAACAAAAATGTAAGTACAAGTTGAGTACCCCTTATCTGAAATGCTTGAGACCAAAAGTATTTCTGATTTTGGAATGTTTGTGCTATATACTTACTGGTCAAGCATTTCAAATCCAAAATCCGAAATGCTCCAATGAGCATTTCCTTTGAGCATCATATTTGTGCTCAAAAAGCTTTGAATATTGGAGCACCTCAAATTTCAGATTTTCAGATCAGAAATACTCAAGTAACTTACTTTGCTTCTAATGAATCTACTATGGTAAACTTCAATTGTTTACCACCTTGGCAGTCCTGCTGTTCTAACCAAATCCCACCCAACCCTTCCCCAGTCCATGTGATCTGAGGAGAGCTCCAGCTCCAGTGCTGGGGCTGGAATATACAACCTGGGTCTAGGCCAATCAGCCAACTAGATTTCTCTAGTCACAGAACTAGGATTGAGAGGAACAGGAATATGTCCAATCAGAATAAGTCTCAAGACTACCATAAACCACAGGAAGAAGACTCTGCAGACATTTTGCCATCTAATGGGAAGAACACAGTAGGGGGAAGCTGCAAGATGAAAAGATAAAAACGAGATCCTGATGACATCAACTGACCCTTGGTCAAACTATTCCTGAAGCTGTTTTTCCTCAAGCCAGTTCAGGTTAAATCTTTTGCCCCTTGCAACGAAAATAATCCCAATATATTTAGATGGGAGGCTGAGTTAAGCTATGGAAATATAAAAAATTGTCTTCTATCCATTTTCTAAGTCTTCTATCATTCATCAACTTGAAAAATCAAGGTACAATCCTACTGATCTTAAATACTCTTTTTACCATTGCCCGCTAAAGAAATGTGGAGCCCCACAGCTTCATGCTGGGTTGTCTGGCTTTGCTAAGGTGATCATGTTCCATATATAGACATGGAGCTATTATAAGCTTCACCTGTTACCACAAAGCATCTTTTCGTGTGTTTATCTACATTGAACTTTCATGAGACAAACAAAAGCAACTTGTGAAGATTTAACAATGGTGAAAACGGCTCAAATGAGTAACCTAAGAATATCAAGTCACATGAAAAGGTTTTAGTTTACATTAACTAAATGTTTGTTTGCTATGTAGAACTGATTTCAGTTAAAGCTGTTTAAATAAAACAAAACAAAACAAAACAAAGGAATGTAGACAATATTAAAAAAAACTGTTGCTAAAACTTATCTGTAGTATTAAAAGACAGTGGTTAAAAGATGTAACCTTGAGTACTTTGAAAGAAGAATAAATACAAGTGTGGTTCAATGTCTGTGAAGGTACAGGTTTCACAACATACATACTTCAAGAAAAAAAAAATGAGTTCTTTTTGATGGATTTCACATAAAAGCCTGTTAGCAAAACATCAAGCCCTCTGTTAGAAAGAATTGAAAAGGTTTTAAAAGATTTTCCAGTCTTTGGGCTGATTATGCCCATTGAAGAGGACAGAATGGAGATGCCTTGGCAACCACGGTGACTCTGGAAACAGATGATCATATGTAATTAGTTCATCCAATCTATCAGGGTACACTAGAAACTGGATTTCAGTAAATTAAAACTTGGAAGCGAGGAGAAGGCCATATCCAGGGGCTCTGCTATTGGACAAGGAGCAAGGAGAGAGCCCTGGCTACTTTAATAAATAATGCCTTCATCTTCCCTTGGCTGCCTAATTATCTATTGGGGAAGATAGCATCATAGTTAAAAATAAGGGCTCTGGGCCGGGCGCGGTGGCTCACGCCTGTAATCACAACACTTTGGGAGGCCGAGGCAGGCGGATCACCTGAGGTCGGGAGTTCTAGCCCAGCCTAACCAACATGAAGAAACCCCGACTATACTAAAAATACAAAAAATTAGCTGGGTGTGGTGGTGCATGCCTGTAATCCCAGCTACTTGGGAGGCTGAGGGAGGAGAATCACTTAAATCTGGGAGGTGGAGGTTGTGGTGAGCCGAGATCACACCATTACACTCCAACCCTGCAACAAAAGCAAAACTCCATCTCAAAAAATAAAAAAAAATAAAAAAAATAAGGGCTCTGACCTGTAATCCCAGCACTCTGAGAGGCCATGGCAGGAGAATCACTTGAGCCCAGGAGTTTGAAACTAGCCTGGACAACATAATGAGACCTCATCTCTACAAAATAAAAAAATAAACAAAGTTAGATGGTTGTGGTGGCACGCGCCTGCGCTCCCAGCTACTTAGATGGCTGAGGCAAGAGGATTACTTGAGCCCAGGAGGCTGAAGCTACAGTGAGCCACTGCTGCACTTCAGTTGGGGCAACAGAGTGAGACCAAAAGAAAAAAAGAATATGGGCTCTGGAGTCAGTTCAAAAGTGGGTACCACTACAGAACAGCTATGTCATCTGTAAGACAGACAGAATTCCTGCCTACTATATGTGAGGCACTTGCGAGGTGTCAAGAATGCTTACTAACAAGACCACAAGGCCTTGGACTTCCCGTCCTCAGGCATCGCACAATCTTACAAATTTCTGACCAGGAAAAGTTTTAATGTCCTTGTCAATACATGCCCACCCCTTCCCACTAATGCCAGTCAGAAATGATCAACACTGAGGACCTTCTCCGAACAGAATTTTACTCATGAGTTGAAGTACTGCCCATGAGACACAATCTCTGTGAACATCAGATCCACTGGCATGCCTTCTATTCAACTCCTTGACCTGACTTTTTCATTTCAATGTTGTGGGTAAAAACTGTTACAGGATTTTAATGAAATGCCACCTTTACCAGTTCCCCCACTGCCAAGAGAATTAGCTGAGTCTCTCCTTAAAATTAATTAAGGAGGCAAAAAAATATTTCCACCTGCTTGATTCAGAGCCTGCGTTAAAAAATAAAATTTCCCCCTAAACTCTAGAAATTAGAAAAGAAAGCTACAGCATGGACAGTGAACAAAAAGCAAAGGGCCAGGACTCAAAGTACAGTGAGTCCTAATTACTTTGGGACTAAAAAACCAGACAAGCAGCTGAGTGCAGTGGCTCATGCCTGTAATCCCAGCACTTTGGGAGGCTGAGGCGGGCAGATTGCCCGAGCTTAGGAGTTCACAACCAGCCTGGGAAACATGGTGAAACCCCATCTCTACTAAAATAAAAAAAAATTAGCTAGGCGTGGTGGCATCTGCCTGTAGTCCCAGCTACTCGGGAGGCTGAGGCAGGAGAATTGCTTGAACCCAGGAGGCAGAGTGACAGAGCGAGACACTGTCTCAAAAACAAACAAACAAACATCAATGACTAACCATACTGACTGACTGATGAAGTTATAAAGCATGACAGGAGCTGGGTCTTCCTCCCTTCTCCAGAGTTGTAACCTCTCAAAGGGGGCTCATAGCTAACAGAGCAGAAATAAGAAGCAAGCCATCAGGAGGGCAAATGCTCACTTGGGGCCAAGGAACATTCCACGGGTGACACATCCCTGAAGACGTCAACAACGGGGAGACAACCTGTAGGAGCTCTCAGGGTTCTCTCAAAGTTTTCATGATACTTACAAACCAAACTCCCTGATTTTGAACATGCACTTAATGGAAATAAGTCTAGAAGAGGAGGAAGAAATAGAATCAACCCACATATCTGGACTTCAGTCATTGGGCACTCAGGCGTTGGAGAGCAAAACTGGTAAGATTTCAAAAGAATATTTCTGAGTCACTTTATCATCGTATAGTTGTAAATCATCTCCATCATTCCTACGGGTCAGCAAATGTCACCTACTTTTCTTCTGCCAAGTTTGTTTAGACTTTTGATATGGTCCCAAGTCAGCCAGGCAGTTCCCTCATGAGATGTGTGAACATGCCCCTTGGGATTAATGTCTCACTGTAATAACAGAAGTAAGTTATTTCACTGAGAAAGAAATTAGACCATGGAGACATGGTAAGGCTCTATCTACAAAGAGATAGCCTGTGAAGACGCTTTCGCAGTAGTATAAGGAAGCCACAGGTCTAATCAGAAGAAAACGAGAGCCAAACAATACCATGAAACATTCCATTCTTCCCACGCATGTGGGAAATTTACTAAGAGGCTGAATTCCACATTTTACTATCTTTAAAAAGGAAAGTGGGCCATTTAATAACATGGAAGAAGGTTCTGCTTATAATTAAACAAGAATCTTTCCTAAGCATCTTAACTTGGAAAAAATATCTCCAAGAAGGTACTCCAAAACACATGCCCAAACTTCCCAAACTGCTTAGTTAGAAACCATCCTGGACAAGGAAAACAAACCTCTTCCAAACCCACACAGACTGAGAGCTTGCAGTATGTAAAACCAAGGACTTCATCCTGTGACTCGTGAAGCAAAGACACATGGCCTTGCACAAAGGGGAAAGCAAGCGAGAAACTTTATAGACACGTGTGCTTCCATTTAACAACAGGACAAAGTAGAGAGCAGGCATGCAACTGCTGAATCCCAGGCCAACACGTATCTGACGGTGTGCCCTGACATATGGAATGAACTGTGAAAGTAAGGAGATGACCTTGAAGAATCAAGGATTAGGCGGATGGTAAAGACTGGCATACACCCTATTTAAATTCAGTATCACTCTTTCTATTCAACCCAGGGTGGCCAAGGTTTCTGATACAGTACATCTCTGCCCCACCTCCCTGACACACAAGGACAAAAGTAGCCAGTCACTTTCTGAAGCAGATAATTTTTTATTTTTTAAGATAGAGTTTCATTCTTGTTGCCCAGGCTGGAGTGCAATGGCACAATCCCAGCTCACTGCAACTTCCACCTCCTGGGTCCAAGGGATTTTCCTGCCTCCAGCTTTCGAGTAGCTAGGATTACAGGTGTCTGCCACCATGCCCAGCTAATTTTTTGTATTTTTAGTAGAAACAGGGTTTCACCATGTTGGCCAGGCTGGTCTCAAACTCCTGACCTCAAATGATCCACCTGCCTCAGCCTCCCAAAGTGCTGGGATTACAGGCGTTGAGCCACCACAGCTAGCCTGAAGCAGACAGACTTAGATGACAATATTGTGTTAGATATACAGTGTGATTTTACAGATTTCTCCCATCCATTGATGGTAACAGAACATCACAGTCAGTCACAAAAGATGAGAAAGGATAGGGAAATAAGATAGGCCATAGGCATGTTAAAGAAAGCACCCATTCAGCTAATCTGACTCTGAAAACTGCGAGATTTTTCGAGAAGGAAATAACTAAATTTTGAGATTAGGATTTCTATACTATAAATATGGAGAAAGACATAACTTTGCTCCCTGATCTAATTCAGTGAGGTCATCAGACCCATAAATGTCTTCTGTCCTGAAGTTCTGGCTATCAGCAATGTCTCCAGCAGGGACTAATGAGAGAGAAAGTGGGACACCCATCAGGCACAATGAAGGGAAGCAAGTCAGACTTGAGCTCAGCATTAGAAGTGGTTACTAGTCCACTGAAAGGCAGAATTGCTTCCCCTGTGGTTCTGGAGATTATGACAATGTTTCATAAAGTGTGGAGCAGCTCACAAGGTATTAAATAACTTATTAAGACCTTAAAAAGATATTATATATCTCAATAGGAGAAGACATTACTTTTCCTTCACTCAAAACTCTTCAATGGCTCCCCATTTCCTGCAGAGTAAAAAGGAAACTCCTTGTCCTTACAAAGTCCTCCAAAGACCTATGAAATCTGCTGCTTCCCAGTCTCCTGGAACGACCTCTGTGACCTCTTCTCCTACAAGTAGTGGCATTACTCCCTCCACTCAAACAGTACTGTTCCTGATCTGTTCCGTGGACTCCAGGAATTCTCCCACCACACAGCCTTTGCGGTGGCTGTTCCTTTTGCCCAAAATGCAATTCCCCAGATATCCATGTGGCTCTCTCTCGTGTCCTTCAATTCTCTGCTCAAAGGATATCTTTTCAACACGGAGGCTCTCTAGTTCTCTCAAGTTCCATCATCTTGCTCTGTTTTTTTTTTTTTTCTTTTTTTTCTATAGCACGTATCAACTTCTAACATACTACGTAATCTACCAACGTATTACGTTTATTACTTACCATCATCTCCCTGTACTAGAATGTCTATGTTATTCACCAATATATTCTAACGCACCCAGAAGAGTGTCTGGCACATGCTCGGTAATTAATTACAGAAAGGATGCATGAGAACATATTTTAACTCCAAATTCTCCATCAGTCCTTCTCATTATATCAAAAAGAACGTCTCAGATTGGTGAATGAACTTCAGTTCTCTACCACAGTTTAGTGTCTCCTTTCTTTTTCTTTTAACGGGGTTATTTTTTTTTTTGAGGTATAATTTACCAGCCATAAAATTCACACATTGTAAGTGTGGAATCCAATGATTATTAGAAAATTTATGAAGCTATGAAACCATTACCACTAATCTCCCTTCTTAACATGAAAAAAGGAAACTTGAGTCTCAGAGCCTTCTCCAGACAAGAATATCTGCTGGAATGTAATAACATTACCCTGTTTTCATTGGATCTATTTTTCTGGATACTTTTTCTTTTGGCTAATGATACTGGATTTCCACTTAGAGCAGCAATACAAAGCTTCCTTTTTAAAGAAATTTATATATGTTGAAAAAAAGTATTGACTTAAAGAAAAATATTAAGTAACTAGACAATGTAGGTTTTCCAAAGATAAAGGAAATATTGAGAGGGTATTAGCGGGAAAAGCAGAGTTTGCAAAACATTGACCCATGGGATCCAGACCTGCCAGTCTCACAGACTGCAGAATTGCAACTAATTTCATAAATGAAAAGCAAGGCACTGACACTTGCTCCTAGGGCCTACTTTCAATTCCCAGCAGTCCCTACTGGGAGACTATTTGCCATCAGTCTCTTGTGCTTCTGCATGTCTTGTGAGTAAGCACTGACTGCCCTGTGTATGGACTCTCATTGCAAGGATGGCTATATAGCAAGAGCCTTGTTAGAGAGAATTTCTTCCTCCAGAACAAAGGGCAGGTGTGCATATAGACTTGGAAGATAAAGACAGTGTCTTGATCTAAAGCAAAGGATGGGCATGTTTACTGTCCTTAAAAAGATTAGGTTCCAGTAGCTCGAGGTTCCTCTCCTGTAATGCAACCCCTCAATGTGTACGTGTTATATGGCCTACTTTGCATTGCCCTATAGAAACAGCAGCTGGGAGAAGGCTGTGGTCCGTATGTGTATGTCCCTCCAAAATTCTTACACCGAAATCCTAACATCCGAGGTGATGGCATTAAGAGGTGGGGCTTTTCAGAGGTGAGAGATCATGAAGACTCTGCTCTCATGAAACAGTTTAGTAGCCTTAAAAAAGTGACCACAGGGAGCCTGTCTTGCCCTTGCATCACACAAGGAAAGTGAGAGGGTGCCATCTATGAACCAGGAAACGAGCCCTCAACGACATCAAATCGTCTGTGCCTTGATCTTGAACTTGCCACCCTCCAGAAGAGTGAGGATAAATTTCTGTTGTATAGAAGCAACATGGTTTATGTTATTTTGTTATTGTAGCCTGGACAGACTAAGTTCGTGAACTAACACAAAAATACTGAAATTCTGGTGACTGCTATTGTTGTATGTAATAACCTGTCCTCCATCTTGACCTAAGAGTCTCATGTCTTATGCTGGTATGAAACTGTGGCAGATTAATTTCTTAGCTTGCAAGTAGGGTAGAATCTCAGATCTTTCACAATTCTTGAAAGTCTTGGCATGTGCGGTGACTCATACCTGTCATCCCAACACTTTAGGGGGCCGAGGCAGGCAGATCACTTAAAGTCAGGAGTTCGAGACCAGCCTGGGCAACATGGTGAAACCCTGTCTCTACTAAAAATACAAAAATTAGCTAGGCATGGTGACACACGCCTGTAATTCCAGCTACTCGGGAGGTTGAGGCAGGAGGGTCACTTGAACCTGGGAGGTGGAGGTTGTACTGAGCTGAGATCACACTATTGCACTCCAGCCTGGATGACAGAGCAAGACTCCATCTCAGAAAAAAAATAATAAGTAAAAGAAAATCCTTACCTCATTGTGAATTTCTTCTCCTTGTTTCAAAACTGCAGGCTCAAAGGATTTCAAACAGACATCACCATTGGCCACATCGTCACGGACATTCTGCAGCGCCAACTGACAGCGTTGTAAAATATAATCCAAGGTTCCTGTTGAGCACTGTTGAGACAGAACCAGCAATCACAATTATGGGCAAAATCTAAGTTTACCATGCCACCTTTCCTAGGATTGTTCATATCTGTCCTTTGCTGTGAATTCATCTTTTGCCCCCATGGCTCAGTCTATACTCCTTTTTATTTTTATTTATTTTTTTATTTTTTTATTTTAAGGTAGAGTCTCACTGTGTCACCCAGGCTGGAGTAAAGTGGTGCAATCATGATTCACTGCAGCCTCAACCTCTAGGGCTCAAGCAATCCTCCCACCTCACCTTCCTGAATAGCTGGGACCACAGGCATGTGCCACTCTGCCTGGCTAATTTTTTTGATTTTTATTTTGTAGAGAGATACAAGATTTTGCTATATTATCCAAGCTGGTCTCAAACTGCTGAGTTCAGACAGTCCTCCCACTACATGCGTGAGCCACCGCGCCCAGCCTATACTCCTTAACTCAAGAATTACTCAAGTGGCCTGTTCCACTGGGCTCTATGCTGCCAGTTTGGCCTCACATGGGCTACTTAGTTTGCTGATTTTCTTTTACGTGGGCTTCATATCACTAACTAAATATTAGGGTCCCGGAGGTTAATGCCCTATTAATTTGTATTAAATACATTTTCTATATAGACTACCACATCTAGAACTGAGTCCAAAAAGTGGAAGAGATTTAATAAATAACTGTTGGATGAATAATTAGTCAACCAAGAAGTCAAGGACACTGACGTTTTATCTCCAATGCCCTGAGACTAACAATAGGAATGAAAGGTAATCAGGCGGCAGAACTGGTTCAAAAGCACACTCCATGGTACCGTCATGACAGAAGGGAAAAATGAAGTTATAATCACAAGGCAAAGAACTCATTTCCCTTTTCTGCAAAAAGCGTACACTAGGCAGTGGTAGTCCTTGGCAGAATAGATTCTTCAAATAATGGAGAATATGCGGTTCATGCCCTCCAGGCACATTCGAAGGCATAGCTTAGTACCTGGGCCTCAGCAAAGACACAGATAACTAGTTCATCCCTCTCTGAGTCTGTGGAAGCAAAACAGAGGTCAAATGGACAAACTCCTTTTTGGAAATGATCATATGTCAGAAAAGAGGCCGATGTACATGGCCAGTGCATCTGCTTGTTTTGATAATAAAATGATTTCCTAGAATGAAAAAAAGTCAGCTATAAATACCCTTCAGTCCCAATAAGGAAAATGTATCCCTAAAATATTTTGGTTTTATTATTTATAATTTAAACTGAGCCCGTGGAAATAACCTTGAAGGCTAATCCTCTAGTATAAAAATTCCTAGTACATTTACTGCCATTTTCTACAATGTGACATAAACAAGCCTGGGAAAAATAAAGTTTCTGTGCCAAAAAACAGAAGCTTGACTAATATGTATTTTAATACGCAGATCCCAGAGTGCTGGGTGCACAAGGGCAGCCAACTCCAATTTCCTGATCAAAAAAAAAAAAAACAAAAACCTCAAACCCACAAAGAACAGAGGTACATGACCACTCATTGCAACCTCTACATTTTTCTTTTTGTTTTTTTGTTTTTGTTTTGTTTTTGAGATAAGGTCTCTGGCCCAGACTGGAGTGCAGTGGCGTGGCATGATCTCAGTTGACTGCAACCTCCACCTCCCAGGTTCAAGTAATCCTCCTGCCTCAGCCTCCTGAGTAGCTGGGATTACAGGTGCATACCACCACACCCAGCTAATTTTTATTTTAGTAGAGATAGGGTTTTACCATGTTGGCCAGGCTGCTCTCGAACTCCTGACCTCAAGTGATCCGCCCGCCTCAGCCTCCCAAAGTGCTGGGATTACAGGTATGAGCCACTGTGTCCAGCCTACAACATCTTTTTAAAATGACTTCTATCTAGAAAGTTCTCCTACTTGCACCTTTACTTTCTCAAGTATGGAGTGAGCTACATAGATTATTAATTGTATTTTCATTTATTGTACCTAAAGATTAGAAACAATCTAAATTTCTCAACAATAGAAACTAGTTTAATGAACTATGGTTGCAGAGAAAAAGAGAGAGAGTAGAATAATTATTTTCTGGGTGTACAGTGTTTTATTTTATTTAAGGAACCTATAATCAGGCCTAGTTTGAGATAGGTTTTTTGTTTTTGTTTTTTTTTTTGTAACAGCTTTATTGAGGTATAATTCATATATCATAAAATTCAACCATTTAAAGCATATAATGCAATGTTGTTTAGTATACTCACAGTTATACAAACATCACACAATTAATTTTAGAGCATTTTCATCACCCCAAAAAGAACCCCTGTGCCATTTAGCAGTCACCCCCAACCCTGTCTGATTTCCACCAACATTTTCAACCCTAGGCAACCACTAATCTACTTTCTATGTCCATAGAGAGGCCTATTCTAGACATTTCATATAAATGAAATCATGTAATATGTGATCTTTTGTGACTGGTTGCTTCCATTTCATATGTTTCCAAGAGTCATTTACGTTGTAGCATGCATCATTACTGTATTTCATTTTAATGCCAAATAATATTCAATTGCATGGATATGCCACATTTCATTTATCCATTCATTAAGTGACGAATCTTCGGCCTGTTTCCACTTTTTGACGATTGTGAACGTTCCTGTAGAAGTTTCCATCACTCTTGGGTATCTACCTAGGCATGGAATTGCTGTGTCAAAGGATAACTTTGGATTTAACCTTCTGAAGACATGCCAGACTGTTTCCCAAAGTGGCTGTACCACTGTACATTCCCTCCGGCAGTGCATGAGGGTCCCACCTCTTGCATGGCCTCACCGACAATTGTCACTGTCTTTTTTTATTCCAGCTATCCTAGTGGGTGTGAAATGTTATCCCATCAGGGTTTCTTTTTTTTTTTTTTTTTGAGATGGAGTCTTGCTCTATCGCCGAGGCTGGAGTGCAGTGGCATGATCTCACCTCACTGCAACTTCCACCTCCTGGGTTTAAGCGATTCTCCTGCCTCAGCCTCCAGAATAGCCGGGATTATTAAAAATATTTTCAAATATAAATGGTAGCCTACTATATGCACAGTTCTGTACTTTTGTTTCAGTAAACTTTGGTAATAATTACCCATTAATATATAGTTCTTATCTTGGAGTAGGTAATGGTTTTTTAGATATGACATCAAAATCATAAACAACCAAAGAAAAAAAAAACACACATAAATGGACACATGGCACCACACCTGTCTAATTTTTGAAATTTTAGTATAGCCAGGGCTTTACCATGTTGGCCAGGCTGGTCTTGAACTCCTGGCCTCAAGTGATCCACCGGTCTCGACCTCCGAAAGTGCTGGAATTACAGGCATGAGCCACTGAGCCCAGCCTGTATACGTTCTTTAGAGACATGTTAATTCAGTTCCTTTGCCATTTTAAATTGGATCATTTCTCTTTTGAATTATTGAGTTGTAAGAATTCTTTGAATATCTGAGATATAAGTGCTTTATGAGACACATGATTTGCAGATATTTTCTCCCATTTTATGGGTCCTCTTCGCTTTATTTATGGTACCCTTTGAAATATAATAGTTTTTAACTTTGATGAAGTCCAATTTATCTGTTTTTTTCTTCGGTTGTTTACGCTTTTGATGTCATATCTGAAAAGCCATCACCTACTCCAAGATAAGAACTATATATCAATGAGTAATTATTACTAAAGTTTACTGAAACCAAATTACAGAACTGTGTATATAATAGGCTACCATTTATATTATTTTTGAAATTACATATTTACTTATATATTAAATATCACCAAAAGAATAACAAGAACCTGATAACATTGGTTGACTCTGGGGAGGAGGATCTGGTTGGCCTGAAGAGAAAGAGATTTTAACCATATACCCTTAGGTATTTTTTTTAAAATTTTGAACTATTTGTGTTAACTAGCTATTCAAAATATAATTACGCATAAAATTTAAATTTCTTAAAAAAGATATTCTGTATTGAATCCCAAGAATATGCTGCCACAATTATCAAAAACTAAAATCTAGGCCGGCGTGATGGCTCACGCCTGTAATCCCAGCACTTTGGTAGGCAGAGGTGAGTGGATCAACTGAGGTCAGGGATTTGAGATCAGCCTGGCCAACAAGGCAAAACCCTGTCTCTACAAAAAAATACAAAAAATCAGCCGGGCGTGATGGCGGGTGCCTGTAATCCAAGCTACTCAGGAGGCTGGGGCAGGAGAATCGCTTGAACCTAGGAGGCAGAGGTTGCAGTGAGCCAGAGTTGTACCACTGAACTCCAGCCTGGGCAACAAGAGCAAAACTTAATCTCAAAAAAAAAAAAAAAACCTAAACTCAAATCAAGTAAAGGTCAAGAGCCATCAGATATAATCTAATTATATGCAACAAAAACTGCCAAGATTTCTTTTGTGGTAACTGAAATGAATTTCAGAACATCATTTCCTTAACACAATTTGTTTCCTATACAGTGTGAATAGGCAGAAAATAGCAAATCATTTTGTTTGACACAGATAAGACATGTAATGCTAATACTACATGAAGGAGGGGACATTTGTAGAATAAGTGAGGATGATAAATTTGTATGAATTTCTTTCCCTCTTCCATTAAAGAAAACAATAAAGGAACTTCAGTGTTGGGGAAAAAGCCTTTTGCTGCGTCTACTATAGGAAACGATAACATAAGACGAAATAAAAGTTTTAAAATAAAATAAAACATAATCTTGCCAGCTTAACCTATTTCTATTTCCTTAGTACATGGTATTGTGTCCATATACAGTTGTAATCAGTGTATCCATACCAATATCTATGCTGTTTTTCACTGTCTGTCCACAAATATTCAAAATAACTATTTTCAATGGTTGTGAATTAAGGCGATATTTAACTATCTAATTAACTGATCACATACTACTATAAAGACATTAAGGATGTGCCTAACTTCGCACTACTATGGATTATGCTAGGTAAACATCTTTATGTATAAAACAGTTCCATTTAATAATTTCCTGGGTTTGACTCCTAAAAATAGTTTTATGAGATCAAAGACAGGAATATTTTTATGGTGCTTTATATATATTCCCATATAGCTTTTTAAAAAGTTGACCAATCGGAAAAACTATCAGAAGTATATCAATTATACCAGCTTCAGTGTAACTCTGCCAACACTGAATACTGTTAGTTTTGACTTTTGGTAGATCACTTAAAACACCGATCATTGAGAAACTGCTTTTAATTTTAAGGCCTTTTTAAGGCCTGTTTACACATGATCATCTATAACACAGGTCAGTAAACTTTTTCTTAAAATAGCAAACAATAAATATTTTAGGCTTGCAGGCCATAGGTCTATGCTGCAACAACTCAACTCTGCCACTGTAGCTCCAAAACAGCCATAAACAGTATACAAACAAATGAGTGTGGCTGTATTCCAATAAAACTTTATTTACAAACTCAGCTGGCCTGTGAGCAATAGTTTGCTGACCCCTGCTCTATGATATAAAAAGCAAGATATTCACATATGTGTCCAATGAATAAAATACCACGTAGCTTGAACAGAAGCATAGAAAACACAAAAATCTAGATTTGGGGTAACATTTTTCTCTCAACAGAATCATTATACCCACTCACCTCTTAAAGTTAATATGTGCTCAAAATTTGGTCTAAAATTTAGAAGACACAAACACAGCTATGACTTATCAGAGAAAAGCTATGCCTCAGGACATTTTGAAAGCAATGCAGCTCTAATGACAATATGAAATTGTTCCCGGTGGAAAAGGGAAGCAAGGCTGGGGAGAACGGCAACCCCAAAGCGCTACTTTTGGGAACTTTTGCATGTCTGTATTTATCGGAGGGGGGCGGGGGTGAGAAGTTTCCTGCTGTCTCATATGTTCCCCTCACACATTTCAATTTATCTGCCAGATCGCTCCACTTGGCAGCTCCAACCCAGCCTGTTCAAAACTTACTATCCTCTTGCTCTAATGTCTTGGGCCCCATTTCAACTAAGTAATGTCATCCCTGAACCATCCAGATTTGACACTCGAGTCATCGTAGAGCCTGGCACATGGAAAATATCCAATAAAGCATTAGTTCATTCCATTCATTCATTCACTCATCACGGCATTCATCTCTCCATTGTCAGTCAGCTGCCAAGTCTCATACTATGTCTCCTCCATTATTCATGGAAATTAGGACCTGAACTACTATAGTCTGAACCCCGTCTCTACTAAAAATACAAAAAATTAGCTGGGCATGGTGGCATGCACTGCAGTCCCAGCTACTTGGGAGGCTAAGGCAGGAGAATCCTTGAGCCTGGGAGGCACAGGATGTAGTGAGCCGAGATAACACCACTGCACTCTAGCCTGGGTGACAGAGTGAGACTCTGTCTCCAAAATAGCAACAATAATAATCTCAATAGCCCACAACTGTCAACCAACTTAAGTTTAAACACTTAATCTGAAATCCAAGATTTTCATGCCCATGCAGCCTGGTCCCATGCATTCTGGTCCCATGAAGCCTTATCTGCCAGTCTTCCCTTTGGCACCCTGAGACTCAGTCAAACTACAGCCAGTCAATATTCCCCAAGCATCCCCATTCCATCCCAATCACAAGATTCACACCTCAGTCTTGATTCCTCCCATTTGCTGTCCTAAAATCCCCTAATCCCTACAAGTTCAATCACTTACATTTTACTCATCCTGAAAGGCTACTACAAACTCCACCTCACCCATGAAGGCTTATGCTATCTGTTACTTTCTATTCTTCACTGTACATACTCTTTAGACTATAAACATCTTAAAGATACTGAACATAACCATTCCCATTTACAAGTCCCTACAAGAATACCTTGAACGGTATGAAGTTCAATAAAAGTTTGAAGAATGAACAAACTGGAATGCCCTCTGAATAGTAATTCCTATCATCAAAATTTACTGATGATTTAATGTCTCTTGCTTTATTATATACACTCTAGTGTACAAATGAAGACAGAATAACCTTCCACAGAGAGAGCTTTAGTTGTTCCAATCTCCTATTAGTTTTTCATCGAATAAAATGAAAAGACAGTAGTAGCAGTAGAAGTAATTTAATAATAGCGGTAGTGGCTAACTTCTTTGAATGTATACCAGTTACTGTTCTAAAAAGACTTACACATATTAACTAATTTAATCCTTGTAAGAACAATCATATCTAATTCATATGTATGAATTAGGCATGATTGTTATCCCATAAACGTATTTCTCAAGCTTTTTATTTACCATTTTGTACAGCCCTTTGAACACAGCACTAATGAGACTGTCTACTCTTCCAGATTAGATTAGGAAAGAGGTAGAAGGGCACACTTAAGTAGCCACATACTCACGTGATCTACAACACAAGAAAGAGATTCCTGGGAGGGTTATAGCTAGAAAGACAGATGCCTATAACTGGGGAAATGAAATCCTCCTGTACAATACAAGGCACATATTAGATGCTCTATAAATGTCCCTCCCCTTCCTTCCCCTCCCTTCCATTCCCCTTCCCCTTCCCTTCCCTTCCCCCTGCTCCCCTCCCTCCCTCCCTTCCTCCCTTCCTCCCTTCCTTCCTTCTTTCCATCTTTCTTTCCTTCTTTCCTCCTCTGTTCGTCTTTCCCTATCCTACTCCCTCCCTTCCCTCTTTTCGAACAGAACACCTTTTAGGTCTCTAAGACAATTATTTCTGTGTTCATTTGTTTAAAATTTGCCTCCCCAACTAAAGTTCAACAAAGGTAGTGGGCATCATGGTCATGTTGACAGCTCTATCTCCCAGGTCTACAGTGTTTGACACATAACAGGCACTCAAATATTTAAATGAATGAGTGACTGGAAAAGAGAAGAAAGGGGAGAAAGGCAGAACGGAGTGCTGGACAGCCTTGCTGACATCTCAGTTTAAATATTCATTCTCTCTCTGCCACACGGCAGTATGATTGGTCCACTGGTAAAGCTACTTAATGACCAAAAGACAAGACACTGCCATATAGACTCACGCAGTACTGCCACTGGAGGACCTTGTCCTGTACCTTCCTGCCACCTTGATGTACCACTTCCACCCAATTTTCTCACACTTGTCCCCTGTAGTCCCTTGAAAAGTCAAGCTATAAAGCAAAGCACAGATAACAAGCTTAGGTAGAAAGTCACTTGTAATCCTTTTCATGCCTTGCTCCATGAAACCCTTCTTTTTCTTTTTTTTGAGAAGGAGTCTCACACTGTTGCCCAGACTAAAGTACAACGGCGGGATCTCGGCTCACTGCAACCTCCGCCTCCCGGGTTCATGGATGATCCTGCCTCAGCCTCTCGAGTAGCTGGGATTACAGGCATACACCACCACACCCAGCTACTTTTTATGTATTTTTAGTAGAGACGAGGTTTCACTCTGTTGGCCAGATTGGCCTTGAACTCCTGACCTCGTGATCTGCCCGCTTTGGCCTCCCAAAGTGCTGGGATTACAGGCGTGAGCCACTGCGTCCGGCCCGGAACCCTTCTTAACTGAGTACATGGGACCCCAACATGACTAATATGAGTTTTTGTCATTTCTTAGTTTTCCATGCTGAACTAGTCTGAACAGCTAACCATCGGCCATTACAAGTGGTAGCAGAATTTAGCAATAAAGTCTGGGTTATGAATACAACTGGGGAGCTCAGAAATTCCTTGGCAACACTGTAACTTTCTCTTTAATTTACACTCACATGCCCAGAAGTCTGACCAAAAAGTTAAGAGAACTAAAAATTCTCAACATCTGAACCCAGCCACAGCTAACACATGCACAAGTGCAAAAATCTGCCCCAATTCCTCTGGTGATCTCCTGCCCTTGGCCTTGACAGATACAACCCTCTAAATACACCTCTAACTATAAACACTTGTCAATGACATTTTCCTTCTCCAAGAAACATAACCCCAAGAGGCAAAATACACTTATCCCATGCCATGAATAAACTTTCTAAAACTGTATCCAACACAATCCAAAGCTCAAAAAGCAAGTCAACAGAGACAAAAGTAAAGTTAGGTGGAAGCAATTTTCCCATCAAATACTCTTCCAAAGCCCTATGATAAATTGCTCATTCAACCACTTCTGTCACATCTAGTTAGGTGTAAATCACATTTTTATTTACACTTACCTCTGCCACTCGGTGGGTGGAACTAAACCGAGGTTGTGAACCAGCCAAAACACAGTGTTGGTGGGTAGCATTGAGATCATCTACGGGAAAAACACCAGAAGTTTATAAAACTATATTTATTAGTCAGTATATACTGCATATTATTTAACTAAAACACAAAGTAAACAGTAAATCCATCTTTCAAGAAATGACAATAACCAAGGAATCAACATTTACTTTGCAGTCTTTAATCAATCCCTTATAAAGAGGTGACTCTCTCTCTATATATTCTATTATATATATATATATCTCTACTTTTAAGTAGACATTATATATGTAGGTATATAACAAGTACAATGTAAATCCAAGTGTACAATAAATATGATATACTTGTAAATACTTATACATATGCAAGTATGTATAAGTAGATATATATAATCATGTATATAATTAAATGTGTATATATATATTTTATCATACAAACTATAACACTTTGAAGAGTGAAAGGGGGTACTATTAATTATTTCAGAACAACAGGTATAAAGCAGGATTGTCCTCAGCAAACAAGATATAGGGTCACTCTACTTATTTGTGGTCCTATAATGCCCACCCACTATAAAATTTACTATTTACAGATTGAGCTTCTTTCACTTTCTTATGACACATCTATTTCTATCCTTGTCTTTAGAATAAACCAGAATTTGGAATTGAACACCTTTCATCTGAAAAATCTGCCTCTTTCTCTCCATAATCAAAGTATCCATTTTGCCCTAACAATTTTCCAGGCAACAAACCAACCAACTCAGCATGTTGCATGTTTGGCTCTTAGAACAGAATTTAAGTCTAGGGATTCACAACCCAAGAATGAAGTAGGTGGTGAATACATTAGTTGGAGAATATTCTTAAAACCACAAGCAGTGGGAGAAAAACCAATGACCAAGTTGTTGCATATCTTAAGAAATGATACCACAAGTTAGGCAAAATCTATACAACCTCTGCTTAGGACATGACTTCCTCTATTACAAAAACAGAGAGTTGTAATGTCCTCCGGCAATGATATCCTACATAGGCAACACAAGATTTTTATCAAGATACCAAAAAAGATAATGACTGAAACTAAGAGGCAAATGCCAACAGGCCCCTTATGTGTCAGCAAAAACAACCTACAATATCATCTCTAAACATAGAAAGGAAATAAAAAATATTAAGGCAGGGTTTCTGCTTATGAATATTATGAAGTAACAGTGACAAGGTTTACCCTTCTGCCTTAAACAACGACAAAACAAACCAAAAATATGAATCAAAGGTTTCAGCAAGATATAATCCCATGGAGAGGAGAAACAAAATAGGTGAGAGACGCTTACGATTGCCCTAACTTACTCCATGGAAACAGTTTCAATGCCACAGAATAGAGAAGAAGAAGTCAAAAACTAGAGTCTCTTTTTCTTTCTTGCCAAGTTCGGAAGACGAGATTGGAGTATAGGGAGGCCAAGGCCACAGGACCTTGAAAGGCGGAATGCTGGACAGAAACAGCTATACAGAGAGCAAACAGCGACTGCAGAAGGGTTCCCTCAAGTATTCAAAAGAGCACTGACTTGTGCATGTGTGAATAAAAACTTCCCAAGGGTTAAAAAAGGAAGCTTCACAATGTAGCAGGTGGAACTAATCTCAGATTTCACACATAGCCAGGAATATTTTATGTTCCCAGCAGCCAAAATGGCTCCCACTACATGAGATACTAGAAAATCCTTAGGAAAGCATCACTGTGGAAGTAGGACTAAATGAGTCCTAGGTTAAAAGTTGCACTAGTCCCACCTAGGAAGGCTTAAAACTAAGCCTCAAAAGGACCAACTTCTGGTCAAGTGTGGTGGCTCGTGCCTGTAATCCCAGTACTTTGGAAAGCCAAGGTGAGTGGACCACCTGAGGTCAAGAGCTCGAGACCAGCCTGGCCAACATGGTGAAACCCTGTCTCTACTAAAAGTACAAAAATTCACTGGGCATGGTGGGTGGGCGCCTGTAATCCCAGCTACTGAGGAGGCTGAGGCAGGAGAATCACTTGAACTCAGGAGGCAGAGGTTGCAGTGACCCGAGATCACGCAATTGCACTGCAGCCTGGGAAATAACAGCAAACTCCATCCCAAAATAAAATTTAAAAAAAGGATCCAACTTCTTCTTAGTAATTTAATTACTGATCAGAGCAAAAGCCAAAAGTATGTAAAAGTACATAACAAATTCAGGCACCCAATAAATACCATGTGCAATATCCAACATCCATTCAAAATGTAACAGAGAAATGAAAGATACATACACACACAATATGCGAGATTTTCATGTCTCTCTTCTTCTAAATGCACATATCTGTCCTTTTACATATATATACAAGTCAAGCTTCTAAAGGTTAAATATGTAGTATCTGAAACAAAACTCACACTGAATGAAATGAACAGCAATTTAGAAACTGCAGAAGATCAGTGAACTAGAAGACACGAAAAATAAAAACTATGCAAAATAAAGTGACTAAAGAAAAAAAGACTACAGAAATATGAAAGATCATGAGTGACCTCTAGAACAATATTAAACCATTTAACAAAAATGTAATTTGAATTCCAGGGAAGGAAGAGTGACAAAAACATATTCATTTTTAAAGAAACAAAAAATTCACCAAATTTCATGAAAACTATACACCCAGAAATCCAGTAAGCTCAATGCATTCTAAGCAAAAAAGTGATACCAGACTAAACTCAAGCATGTCATAATGAAATTTCTTAAAATCAATAATAAAGTGAAAATGTTAAAAGCAGTCAAAAAAAGAAACATTAAATACAAAGGGGCAAGGATTAGAATGACAGCAGACTTCTCATCAGAAGCTATAAAACTCAGAGACAACGGGATGACAAAATACTGGAAAAAAACTGTCAAACTACTATTCTATACATAGTGAATATGCTTTCTAAATAAAAGTGAAATAATGACTTTTCAGAAAGAAACTGAAACAATTTATATTCAGTAGATTTACACTATAAGAATTGTTATGAAATTCTACAGGCAAAAGAAAAATAATATCAGAAGGAATTCAGATCTGCTCAAAGGAATAAAAAGTAACATAAGTAATAAATATCATGAAAGAATAAATGCCTATTTAAATCCAAAACAATAGCAACGTATTGTGAGGTTTATTACATATGCATAAGTAAAACACGTGAAAAAGCACAAAGGAGAGGGGGAAAGAAGGAAAAGTGGTATAACATTCAAAGTTACACTGTGGTAAGTTAAGGATATAAAGACATTGTAAAACCAAGAGCAGTAGCTCTGAATGAGATGTAATTTTGTCATTCCTCACTCTGTAGAGAGAGACAGACTGGAAGCAGAGAATGACAATTTACCAGAGTAATAACCAAGAAGCAGAAACATGCATACGAACCAGTATCAGGGTAGAAAAACCTTAACTGTAACTACTGAATTGCTGGAGACTCAACGTAGGCAGAACTGAGAATTAAAAAGTCCAGAGGAACTCAGTCTTAGGGAACTCCCACACTTTGTTTTCTCTCCAAGAGCTCTGAGGTTCTCACAGTGGACCCTTTATTTATTTATGTATTTATTTATTTTCTAAAGAGACAGAGTCTCACATGTCATCCAGGCTGGAGTGTAGAGGCATGAACATACCTCAGTGCCACCTACGAATCCTAGCCCCTGCTAGCCATCCTATTGCAACTAAGAATGAGAAAAAAGAAAATGAGAAGCACTGTGAGCTTCACAATTCACAGGCATAGACTCACTAAAAGACTGAGATTTAATCATAAGATTCTAGAATGCTTCCCCTTGCAACACACCTTACCACCTCATTATTACTGTAGTTCCTTTTATCTAATACATCACATCTACCTATCAAGAAAAAAGTACAAGGACTTCTAAATGGCAAAAAATATAGTTTGAAAAAACTGAGCAAAAATCAGAACCAGAGTCACAAATGGCAGAAATTATCAGAAATGTTTTTTAAACTATGATTACTATTTTCTAAGACTCTAAAGGACAATGTTGACAACATGCAAGAACTGATGGGGAATGTAAGCAGAGGGAAGGAAATTCTAAGAAAGAATCAAAAAGAAAATGCTGGAAATCAGTAACACTGTAACAGAAATGAAGAATGCCTTTAATGGGCTCATTAGAAAACTGAACAAGGCAGATGAAAGATCTCTGAGCATGAGGATATGTTACGAGAAACTTCCAAAACTGAAAAGCAAAGAGAAAAAAGACAGAGAAAAAAAATCAAGAACGATGGGACAGCTAAAAAAGGTATAAAATATGTATAATGGTAATAACAGACAAGAAGAAAAGGAACAGAAGAAAATTAGAAGCAATAATAACTAAGAATGTTCTTAAATTAATGTTAGACACCAAACTAGAGACTCGAGAAGCTCAGGGAAAAACCTACACCTAGTCATATTATATTCAAACTGCAGAAAGTTGAGGGATAAAGAAATTTGAAAAAAGCCAAAAGGAAAAAACAGGTTATCTCTACAGGAGTAAAAAAACAAACAAAAATCTGACTTTTCCTCAAAAACAGGGCAATCAACACAAAAGTGAAGTTAAACACTTAAGGTGTTTAGAGGAAAAAAAACAGCAACCTAGAATTGTGGATCCTACAAAACTACCCTTAAAAAGTAAAGGAGAAACAGGCCAGGTATGGTGGCTCATGCCTGTAATCCGAGCATTTTGGGAGGCCAAGGCAGGTGGATCACTTGAGGTCAGGAGTTCAAAACTAGCCTGGCCAACATGGTAAAACCCTGTCTCTACTAAAAATACAAAACTTAGGTGGGCACAGTGGCACACACCTGTAATCCTGGCTACTCAAGAAACTGAAGCAGGAAAATCGCAGCCTGGCCAACAGAGTGACACTCTAGCAAAAAGAAAGAAAAGAAAAGGGAAAAGGAAAAGGAAAAGGAAGGGGAAGGGGAAGAAAGTAAGTTTTTTTTTTTTAAGTTTTTCAGACAAAAATTCAGGGAATTTGTTGCTAGTAGACTTGTATTACAAGAAATTTGTCAGAAATAAAATGATACAGGTCAGAAACTCAGATCTACATAAAGAAAGAGATTTTGAGATGGAATAAGTGAAAGTAAAATGAAAACCATTATTTTTCTTATCCTTAGTTGACAGAAGAGATAATTTATTCACAATAACAATGATGTACTCAATTATATATGCCACATACGTGTGTGTGTGAGTGTGTGTGTGTGTATGTCTGCACGCGAGCCTATGTATCCTTTCTTTAGTAGGGTTTTTTTGAGATTGAGTCTCTCACAGCCGCCAAAGAAAGAGTGCAGTGGCATGATCTGGGCTCACTGCAACCTCTACCTCCTGGGTTCAAGTAATTCTCCTGAGTCAGCCTCCGGAGCAGCTGGGAATACAGGTGTGTGCCACCACCACACCTGGCTAATTTTTTTTGTATTTTTAGTAGAGACAGGGTTTCACCTTGTTAGCCAGGATGCTCTCTATCTCCTGACCTCATGATCCACCCACTTTGGCTTCCCAAAGTGCTGGGATTACAGGTATGAGCCACTGTGCCCAGCCTGTATGCTTATCTATAAATGAGATTAATGATAGCAATGAGTATATGAGACAAGAGAAAAAAATTACAAATATTTTGTTTTACTGTACTTGCACTATCTGTAAAACAGTATAGTGTTATTTGAAAGTGCACTTGAAACAGTTGTAAATGTATACTGTAACCTCTAGGTCACTACTTTAAAAGTAAAAAAATACATATGTAATATACTTGAAACTATAAAAGCAGAAAAAGAATGGAAGACAAAAACAGGGGAAAAACAAGTACAAAAAATAGAAAACATTAACAAATATGATAGATATTAATCTAAGCATAACAATATTCACTTTAAATGCCAGTGGTCTAAATACACACATGAAAAAACAAGACATTATCAGAATGGTTAAAAAGCAAGGCATAACTATATGCTGTCTACAAGAAACTCAATTTAAATATAAAGATACACATAGATCAAACTAAAAGATATGAAGAAGACAGATATACTATGCTAACATTAATCTAAAGAAAGCTAGAATGCTTATATTAATTTCAAACAGAATAGGTTTCAGAGCAAAAATAAATTATCACAGAGAAAAAGGGGTAGTAGCCAGGTATGGTGGCTCACGCCTATAATCCCAGCACTTTGGGAGGCTGAGGTGGGCAGATCACCTGAGGTCAGGAGTTTGAGACCAGTCTGGCTAACATGGTGAAACCCCGACTCTACTAAAAATATAAAAAATTAACCAGGTGTGGTGGCATGCACCTGTAATCCCAGCTACTTGGGAGGCTGAGGCAGGGGAATCACTTGAACCTGGGAGGCGGAGGTTGCAGTAAGTCGAGATCACGTCACTGCACTCCAGCTTGGGCAACAAGAGTAAAACTCCATCTCAAGAAAAAAAAAGAAAGAAAGTAAAAGGGGTAGTACATAATGACAAAGGAGTAAATTCTCCCAGAAGATATAACAGTCTTTAACATGTATGCACCTAATAATGGAGCATCCAAATATGTAAGGCAAAAACTGATAGAACTGCAAGGGAAAACAGACAAACACACACTATAGCTGGAGATGTCAACATCCTTCTATCAGAAAAGGACAGATACAGCAGGCAGACAATCATTAAGGACATAGTTGAACTCAACAATACCATCAGTCAATTGAATATAACTGACATACATAGACTACTTCATTCAACAACAGCAGAATGCACACTAGTATCAAACTCACATGGAGAATTCCCCAAAATAGACCACATTCTGGGCCGTAAAACACATATTACCAAATTTAAGAGAATGGAAATCATACAATATCTGACCTCAGATCAGAATGGAATTAAACTAGAAAACAGTAACAGAAAGATAGCTGGAAAATCCCCAAATACTTAGAGATGGAACAATATACTTCTAATATCTGTGGGTCAAAAAAAAACACTTAAGAAAAATGAACTAAATGAAAGTGAAAACACAACTTATCAAAATTTGTTGGAAGCAACATAAGCACTGCTTAGAGGAAAATTTATAGCATTAAATGCCACAAATTTACAGCATTAATATAGCATTCTGCTTATATTAGAAGAAAGATCTAAAATCAGTAAGCTAAGCTTCTATCGTGTGAAATTTAAAAAAGAACAAATTAATCCAAGGTAAGCAGAAGAAAAGAAACAATAAAAGTTAATGTAGCCCAATGAAATAAAAAACAGGAAACTAATAAAGAAAATTAATAAAAGCAAAGCTAGTTCTTTTAAAAGATCAATAAAATTGATAAACCTCTAGCCACTAAAAAGAAAGTGACAAGAAACATATTACTAATGTCAGAAATGAAAGAAGTGACATCACTACAGACCCAATGGACATTAAAAGGATAATTTTTAAATGCTGTGAACAATTATTTACCCAAAAATCTGATAACCTATACAAAATGAACCAATTCCTTAAAAAATAAAATCTGTCAAAACTCACACAAGAAAAAATGAACAATATGAATAGGCCTATCTCTACCAAAGAAATTGAATCGGTAATTAACATGCTTCCAAAGCACTAGGCCCAAATATGTTCACTGTTGAGTTCTACCAAACATTATATTAATTCTTAACAATCTATACTAAAAGGTAACAAAGGAATACTTCCAAACTCATTCTATAGGAACAGCATTACCCAGACAGACATTACAAGAAAGTAAAGACCAGTATTCTCTCATAAGCATAGATGTAAAAATCCTAATCAAAATATTAGCAAATTGAATTCAACAATGTATAAAAAGAATCATACACCACAACCAAGTGAGATTTATCCCAAGTATAAAAAACAAATTCAACATTCAAAAATCAATTAATGTAATCCATCACACCAACAGGCTACAAAGAAAAAAAAATATGATCATACTAATAGGTACAGAAAAACCATCTGACCAAATATAATACCCATTCATGATAAAAATTCTCAGCAAACTAGAAATAGAGAAGAACTTCCTCAACACATAAAGAATGTGTAAGGAAACCTGCAGCTAACATCATACTTAGCAGTGTGAACCTAGAGGCTTTTCTGCTCAGAGCAAGAATAAGACAAGGATGTTTCCTCCCAACATTTCTTTTCAGTATCATATTGGAAGACCTGGCTGAAACAATAAGACAAGAAAAGAAAACAAAAGGTATACAGATTGAAAATGGAAAAAATAGAGTATCTTTATTTACAGATTATATTATTGTCTGTGTAGTAAATTCAAAAGAATCAATAATTTAATCTGCCTTTGAACAGACCACTCTGGCCGCTTTATAGGAAAGAGGAAGGACTAAGGGGGAAACAAGAATTGAAGCAGGAAGACCAGTCAGGAAGCTGTTGCAGTAAGTCATTCAGGAGCTAATAGTGACTTGAACTACAGAGACAGGCGGCGAGATGATGAGCAGACATCAGATTGAGAATGTTCTAGGAAGAGACAATAGGACATGCTAATGAATTGGATGAGTAAAATCAGGGAAAAGTAAACTCAAGAATAACTCTTGGCCGGGCACGGTGGCTCACGCCTGTAATCCCAGCACTTTGGGAGGCTGGGGCAGGTGGATCACAAGGTCAGGAGATCGAGACCATCCCGGCCAACATGGTGAAACCCCCTTTCTACTAAAAATACAAAAAACTTAGCTAGGTGTGGTGGCACGTGCCTGTAATCCCAGCTACTCGGGAGGCTGAGGCAGGAGAATCACTTGAACCAGGGAGTCGGAGGTTGCAGTGAGCCAACAATGCGCCACTGCACTCCAGCCTGGATGACAGAGCAAGATTCCATCTCAAAAAAAAAAAAAAAAAAAAAACCCAACCGGTGGGGTTTTAAACACAGGAGCGAAGTGCGGGGGGGTGGGGAAGGTGGGCAATGG
>CAUYLG010075008.1:0-14277 GCA_963573385.1 Cacajao melanocephalus
GTTTGATTTTCTGTTCTTCTGTCAGTTTGCTGAGAATGATGGTTTCCAGGTTCATCCATGTCCCTACAAAGGACACGAACTCGTAGTTTTTTATGGCTGCATAGTATTCCATGGTGTATATATGCCACATTTTCCCTGTCCAGTCTATCATTGATGGGCATTTGGGTTGGTTCCAAGTCTTTGCTATTGTAAACAATGCCGCAACGAACATTCATGTGCATGTGTCCTTATAATACAAAGATTTATAATACTTTGGGTATATACCCAGTAATGGGATTGCTGGGTCAAATGGATTTCTATTTCTAGGTCCTTGAGGAATCACCACACTGTCTTCCACAATGGTTGAACTAATTTACACTACCATCAACAGTGTAAAAGTGTTCCTATTTCTCCACATCCTCTCCAGCATCTTGCAGAGCATTCTCTTCATTTTCTACCCTCAGCCCCCCAATCCTCTACAGGGCTTTCTTTCCTCTACTATACCAGGACCTGCTTTTTAAAATTAGTTGTCAGCCAGCCAGTGAGCTAAACAATCGGTGTATCAGTTGATCAACCACACAACCAGCCAGCTGATCAACTGCTCAGTGAACTGGCTAGTTAGGCAGCTAGTCTATCAGCTCGTTTCTTACTTCTGCACCTACCTCCTCCCTACCTCCCTCCATCTTTCACTTGCTCACTTGCTGACTTCCTCACTCACCAGCATCCTTTAGTCACTGGACACCCACTCACCAACTAGCTAGTTTATTATCTGGCCAAGCATTCATTTTTACCAGGGTGTAAATTATGTCTTGAGCATCCTTCCTACCCTTAAGGAGTTTGCACTCTGGGTGGCTATAAAGAGCCACTACACACACACACACACACACACACACACACACACACACACATCCATGTATTAACCTCTAGGCACTAGGCCTCTCTTACAGGTGATGGATGATTGCAGCATAGATCTCCAATGTAGAAGAAGGGAAGGGAAGGACTATATGTATGATTAGGATAAACAGGGAAAGCTACTTAAGCATCAGTCTGAACCTAAAAAGATAAATGAGTCCAAAACATATGCTAGGACTTCATAGGTTCTGCCTGTGAGGCCCAACTCTCAGCTTATTCATTTACATGTCATCCACCCATTCATTCATGTGTTCATGTATTGATTGACATGTATGAGGTGGATATAATATGCGCTTGGTTAGTGTGAAGGGTAGATGAGAAACACCCAAATAGCATAAATTAAAAGCTATGGATATTGAACAAAGGAGGGAAACACATCTTTTGGGAAAGATTGGGGAAAGGTGCTGTGGGGAAAGTGGTGTTTAAGAGGGTTCCTGAAGACTGAATTTCACTGGGAAATCTGGGAGTAGGGCACCATTATAGATCGAATGGTATAGGCAGGAAAGTAGCAGGCAAGGTTTGGAAAATGGAATAATTTTGTCTGGAACTGTCTTAATGGAGCTAAAACAGGAATTATAGGTGGTGGCAGCTTGTGCAAGATTGTTACCCAATTTATATTCCCTCTTCTTCTTCAAGTGCATGAAGGACTCTTGCGTATACACTCTAGCACACCACGCCCTGCTTTAGGCTGAATCGGGGATGGTGGGTACCTGCATGTATGTGACCACTCACCCCTCTCAGAGCAGACACCGTTCACCAAAGAAGGCACTCTTACCCACTGATCCTGAAATCATCGTCAACACCCTCAATTCACTGTCAATTCCATCAGGATGAAACAAGGCTGCCTTCCCTGATCTAATCATACTTTCATAGACCCTTAGCTTTCAACGGAACCTTAGCAATAATAATGTTGGCCAATCTCTTCACATTGGAAAACAGGAAAATTGAGACCCAGGAAAGTTAAGGGATGTACCCAAGATTTCACAGCCAGTGAGGGATGAGTTTTTGCAGAGCTATCTCCCTCCTCCTTTGGCTCCTTCCCCCGTCTCTAACTGCAACTGTGTCACGTCACAGGAAAGGGGCACTAGTGCTTCAGATCCACTTGGCTTCCATGAGGCACATCCCGGCATGCCTCCCAGATGAGCATTTGGCTACTCGCCCCTCCCTTCCACTGCCAGTGCTCTGCTTCCACAGTGCACAGTCTGTGGATGTTCCATGGAGACTACTGTCTCCCATGAGGTCCAGGGCTGGTTTCCCTCTAAGCTCCTAGTATTGCCTAGGGTCTTCTAGAAATGTATCATAGTGGCATAAGGGGTGGAGTGAGGAGATAAGTTAACCGCATATTTCTGGAGATTCATCTTCTCACTGTTCTCCCTCCAAGGAAGTCCCTCTGTGAAAAGGACTTTCTTTTCATAAAAGAATACCTAATATTATCATATTAGGTGTTATCATGCAGAATATTATCATACAGAATTTTTATCATACAGAATACCCAACATTAGTATCAGAACATCTTGTATGCAAACAGATAAATTAGAGGGTGAAATGACTCATGTTGCAAATGGACTTCGTACATTAAAACAAAGTTGCAACGTCTCGTTAAGTAGCATCTTCTAAAGTGTCTGTTGACAGATTGTTAAGTAATTAGGGAAGGGAGAAATGCGAAACTGACATGTTCTAAGCCATGACTGCATGTTAAATATCTACCCAAAATTAAGATAAGTCAAATATGACATTATTCTGATATTTGATTTGGTTTGATTTTTGACACAGGTCTCATTCTGTCACCCAGGCTGGAGTGCAGAGGCTGGATCATGGTTCACTGGAGCCTCAACCTCCCAGGCTCAAGTGATCTTCCTCTGTCAGCCTTTCAAGTAGTTGGGACTGCAGGCATGTACCACCATGCCTGACTAATTTAAAAAAAATTTTTTTGTAGGGACAGGATCTCTCCATGGTGCCCAGGCCAATCTCAAACTCGTAGCCTCAAGCCATCTGTCTGCCTGGGCCTCCAAAAAGGCTGGAATTGCAGGTATGATCCACCATGCCCGGCTAAATCTAATTGTTAAAATGAGACGCTACTTGCTCGGTTTTGAATTTTCACTTTACAGGACAGGCAGATAAAATGCAGGAACCCTGGCAGCCCCAAACATCCACTATCTTCTCTGCTAAGCATGGTCCTCCTCCCCCAAAAGCCACTCATGATTAACCCAGCATATTCCTTTTTGTTTTCTGCTTTCATTCCTGCAAATGGCATAATAAATATGTTCCATTTGTCTTCAGATGAGGCATTATCAACCTTTCTTTTCTTCAAAATCCAGAGACAAACCACTGTCTCTGGCAGGTCCCCTCCCAGTGCTCAGGTCTCTGCTTCCCAGTCACCCCATTGTTTGCCTGCAGGGTGGAGCTGGGGTTTCTCAAGCTTTGACTCAGCTTCAGAGATGAGTCTTCCCTGTACCCTCCCTTCTCTGATGGGGTCACAGGCATGCACCTGTTCTCAAGTGCCTGCCCCACTGAGGGGGAAGATGCAGAGCCTGGCTTTCTGGTTTTAATACAACATGGTCCTTTGAAGATGAGAGAGTAGATGCAGAACTCCAGATTGGCCAGGACACAGTCCCGTGGCTGGGCTGATGCAGTGGGGCTGGGAGGGGTGACTGCACAGTCACCATTCCACATAGCTTCCCAGGGCCCGCCTTATCTGGAGGGGTTGATTTGAGGGGTGTCAGGAAGTCTCTCCTTTCCTTTGAAAGCATAATCCACTGCCCTAGCCGGTCAGGGTGTTTGGAAATCAGCTATTACCCATTTAAGAGACTTGGGTGAACCCTCCCTCCTGGATTCTGGATCCAGCCACCATCAGAGCCAGTTTTCTCACGTATAAAATGTATAACACAATTAGCTTTCTTCATAGTGTATTGTGAACACTGCATATGGAAGTGCTTGATGAGATGTATTAACTAATAAAAAAGAGTACCTGTGCCTGGCAGTGGGTGACACGGGTCAGTGAAGGGCTCTTAGCAGAGGGAGGGAGGACACTCTAGCAGGGAAAGAGAGTACCTGGCTTCCAGGGGGAAATCAGGAGGAAGACTGGTAAGAAGAGGTGAAGACCACCACAAGCAGCTTCCTAATTTGTCATCTGTGCAGCCTCTGCTAAGAAGCTGACCAGTACTTCACTCCTGTTGGCTGACTGAGAGGAACTGTGACATCGGGAGACCTGTGATTCCACCCTGGCTTTGACATTAGCCCTCATGTGACCTTGGGCCAGGCATGGCCTCATTCCAAGTCTCAGTTTCTCTCTCTGTAAAATGGGAATCATATAGCCGACAGGGATGTCACGTGTGGAGGTTTTGAAAGGTGTAACCTGTTGAATACAGATGAGGTTGACTGGCTCTTGAATGTTTATGATCTATGGCACGTGGCCCCTTCAAGGCCAGCCATATTTAGGTCTCTATCCTGGCCACCCCTGGGGTATTCTCTGAGATAATGGCTGTTTTACAAGCCGAGTTTCGTCACATGACAGAATATGCTTCAAAACTAAGCAGGGATTGTTTATCAATAAAATAAGAGGGCAATGATCAAATTGGGAAAAATAAGGAGTAAAGTTCATTGCAGTAAACTCACATGGGTGACTGGGACATGAGGGATGGAGCTGCCCATCTAGTCACAGGAAGCACACAGATACTGGTGCCTTCAAGGCAACAGGCAGATGGAAAGCCTTGGTCGGTGTCCATGCAAATCTGTCTTCCTGCATAGTTTCCTTGTGGACAGTTTGCATCAGCAAGAGCACAGAAGACTGGGGGCTGCGGAAGTGAGGGCTGCAGGTGAAGAAGGTGTTCTTCTTGGAGGTGGGATGCAGAACCGGAATCTGGAACCCAGAATATTACATTCTTAGTGTTGATCGTCTTGAGAGGAGGAAGTAGGGGAGGCCTGGCCTGGAGGGGAAAATTAAGGGACTGATTAAAGTGAGCCTGACCCTGAAAAATGAACAGTATTTCATCCACATATGACAGAAAGCTCGGGAGACATTATTAGTCATGGTCTCCACCCAACAACAGTGACTTGTCCACCATGGAGACACCGACCCAGTGATGGAGTAGAAAGGAGCCCCAGGCCAGGCCCCCACGCAGCTCCACCCGGAGCAGCTGCATGTGGCTGAACAGGCCCTTTAACTTCTTTCGATCTGCCTCTTTAACCTGTCAGTAAAATTGTCATGAGGATCAAATGAGGCAAAGGGTTTGAAAAATGCTTTGAAACGTATGTTGAGGTGGTACTCCTATCATGTCTCAGACCATCCTACCCCTTGCTCCGGTAAGGGCAGCAGTGAGCCCTTGCATGGCCTCGTGCTGGGCAGGGTCCTGAGGTTGATGTTTGGATTAGAGGGCTGGAGGTGGACCACCTTCCCAGAGGCCCTGCCTTTTCCCATCCCAGGGCCTAGGAGGCTGAATGGAGGACTAGGACTCCTTCCTCCCACCTGGATACAACCCTGAGTAGGGTTGCTAGATTTAGCAAATAAAAATAGAGCCTGCCCAGTTAAATTTGAATTTCATATAAATTACAAGTAATTTTTAGTATGTTTCATGCAATATTTGGAATATACTTATACTTTTAAAATATTCTACCTAGATTCAAATTTAACTGAATGTCCTGTGTTTTATGTGGCAAGCCTACCACAAAGACCAATTCTATCCCACAGTCTGTGACCAACACAAATACCCTTCAGCACCGACTCCTGATGGGCAGGTGGGCACCGCACTACCGTGTGCTGGGGTACCATTCACAACACCTTCTACCTGTGCCGTAGGGAAGCCTCACAGGACACTCCGTGAACTGTCCCCTGGATTAGGAAGGACACTCGCACTATGTATTGAGGCAGGGGGGATGAGTGATACTTGGGGCGAGGCATTGAATCATCCAGATCTGAATTCATACCCTATGTCTTCTGTTTATTAGCTGTTTAATCTTTCTCAGCCTCACTTTTCTCATCTGCAAATTGGTAACAACGACACTTTCCTTAGAGGGGCTATAAAGATGAAATGAAATAATAAGCATGATGGGTGGTCCTGATGCTAGGCTCACAGTGGGTGCTTAATATATGACAGCAATTTGCAGCAAAGGTTAAGTTCACATTTTTGTAAGAATTGCCCCAAACCCCATCCTCTCCCTCTTTCTCTTCCTTCTTCAATGTTTCTTATAATTGTCCATCTGCAAACTGCTCCTTCAATTTGTTCTATTTTAAGATCTTGAATCCCTGAGTTTGAGCAAACACCTTTGGTGGGTTAAATGGGCTCAGGTGCAGGGACTTGGTGTGCTGAAAATAGATGGTGGGTGGTTTTCATCAAAACAGGCCAGCAAAGCAACTTCCTGGAGGAAGTGCAGGTGGGAGAAGTGGGTGAGGAATTCTCTGAGAGGTGGTAATCAGGACCACACCAAGTGCTGGGGCAGCCTGGGGGCCCTATAAAGGCTCCTGGAATGGCTGCCTGTGGACCACAGCTCAGCCTCCTCTCCTAGAGTCCAGCTTGCTGCCTCTGGTAAGTGGGAACTCATCTGTTCTCCTGGGATTTGCTGGGCTCTTTCCTTCTCCTTTAACTCCTTTTGAGCTGCTAGGCCAAGCTCCTCCTCTATCCTTGGGTAATCAGGGAAGTGACACAAATCTGACAATTACAGAAATGGCACACAAATTGTTACTTAGAAAGGTTAATCTCCATTCCACATCATTGCTCAGTATGACTTATTTCCTGACCCTGGGTTTAACTCCCTAGCAAGAAGATTTTTCTTGTGAAAGGAGGAGATATTTGGAGCTATAGAATTTTGTAGCAATTCTGAGCCCTGTTTAAAGCTTTCTCATACCCTATTCTGCATTTTCCCTACTAGTAAGCTTTCAACTTTGCTTCCAGGTGTATGGAAACAGGTCCATTGAACATTGTATTCAATGCTATGCGACTCTCATGCCTCCCTATTCTGATTGCCACCTCCCTACTTTCTGAGGCCTGGACTTCCCATCTGTAATCATTAACTTAGAACATAAGGAACACTGCCTGCAAAGATAGCCAGAGACCCTCATCAGAGCTGGGAAGGCTTCAGGGAACTTCCTGACCAGCATCCTTCTAATAAAGGTGCAGAGGCCCAGAGAAGGCAAGTTGCCCATGCAGTGAATGGCAAGATGGACCTAGAACCCGTGCCTGAGCCTTCTTGGCTAGTGCGCTTTCCTGTGAACCAGACTGCCTCTGGGTAGAGCACCCTCCTGTCATCCTTTGCCTCCAGTGATCTATTTGGCTGGCCCTCAAGCTTCCCAGTTCTTTGTGGAGGGCTGAAACCACTAACCTATAGCCACTTAGGACTTGCCTTACCTTCTCATGATGAGTCAGGGGTGGAGCAGGGATTAGAGATCAGGCCTCTGCATTCTTAGTACACCCCTTCTCCAGCCCAATCACACACACACACACACACACACACACACACCATGATGCTTCCCGGTAAGACAGACTGTTCTTGTCCTCTCCTCATGCGCCTACATCCTTGCCCACTCTCATTGTACATATTATTCAAGGGAGCCAGTTGACATTTTCCAGATCTGTCAACTAAGACGGCATGCTTTGACCTTGTAAAATGTCTGGGCTACTTTTTAATCATCAGCTCAACATTCCACCTTATCTCCTGGTAAAACGGAGAAATATTTGTATTTAGGTAAGTCAAGAGTGCATGGAAGGATGAAGGAAGATAGGAAATCAGAACAGCATAGAGGAAGAAAGAAAGGGAGAGAGAAAGATCGAAATGAGTGTGTGTGAATCAATCCATTCATCAGTTTGATGCTGTTAATCACTTAGTCTGTCCTTGGCTACCAGAGGAAAGCACTCCTCCAGGAAGCAGGAGGGAGGAGAGATGGAGGGAACGCTTCTCATGATGTCCCTGCCCGGTTTCCTCTAGGCTCACCTGTTCCTGGAGCAATGTCTTCCCAGCAGCAACAGCAGCCCCAGTGCCCACCCCAGAAGGCCCAGCAGCAGCAAGTGAAGCAGCCTTGTCAGCCACCCCCTGTCAAATGTCAAGAGACATGTGCACCCAAAACCAAGGATCCATGTGCTCCCCAGACCAAGAAGCAATGCCCACCTAAGGGCACTGTCATTCCAGCCCAGCAGAAGTGTCCCTTAGCCCAGCAAGCCCCCAAGAGTAAACAGAAGTAAGGACAGACTAGTTATTACCACCCATCCACCATCCAGGCTACCAGATGGAACCTTCTCTTCTTCCTTCTTCTCTTCCCCTCCAGCTCTTGGGTCTACCCTCCTCTCTCATCTCCTCCTGCCCAAGATCTAAGGAAGCCTTGTAAGGATTTCTTCCCATCGCACCCCTCCCCACATATACCACCTTGGCTTCTTCTATATCCTGCCCTGATGCTCTCCCAGGTGGACATGAGAGAGACCTCATCCTCTCCAGGCTCCTGCTTGGCCACAGCTAAGGCCCATCCATTCTCCAAAGCGAGGAAAGTGTCTGGGCTTCTTCTGGAGTTCCACCCTGACAAGTAGGGTCACAGAGGCTGGTGCACAGTTTCTGCCTCATTCCTCTCCATGACACCCCCTGCTCTGGGCTTCTTTCCTGTTTTCCCCAATAAATTGTGCTTCGTGTAATAAATGTGTCTGCTTCCTGGGCTAATGGTCCCTCCCCACTGCCAGTCCCATTCTGTGATTCATTCATTCATTCGGAGGGAACATTTTAGAGAAGTGAAGGTGCAAGTACACACAGGCCCAGGAGTTGAGGAAGTCACCCTTATGGACACAGTTACTCTCTGGCAACCAACAATGGGGAAACAGACCCAGACATATCTCAGATAAAGGAGGACAGAAAACCAGCTCAGCAACTCATTGGCAGAAGGCTAATAGAGTCTTGCTTAACTAATCCCATCTAGGGAAGATCAAAAGGGAGGAAAATTTAGCTCCTACCACTAGAAGCTCAGCCTACCTGATGAATGCAGTTTTTTCCTCTTGGAAGTTGTTATTCTGAAAAAGCACACAAAGCATACATAAACGACCTGAGTCCTGCAAAACATTTCTACAAACATGTGCAAATGACTTTTTCATGTATTTTTTTAAATTCATTCACTAATTCACGCTCATTCTCTTACTTATTCATACTTACTCATCTGATATTTAGCAAGTTCTAGAATGACCTTAGTTTTCCACTCTGCCATGCTGGATTTCCAGAGCTATCCAGAGTCAATTTATTCTGTATCTCAGTGTACTTTTTAGAAGTCAAAGTCATTTTCTTACACAGGGAAATGTTGTTCTAGGGATAGCCATGTGCAAAGAGTTTGTACAACGTATACAGGGCCTGGTTTTGTCAGTCGGTCTGACTCTACACAGCTTATGAAGGAAGCCTGTTTTTCAACTGGCTTCCTGATCCTCCTAACCCACGTGTGAGACCAGCTGCCTATATCGGAAGTCAGCAAACCTCTTAGATATTAGGAAAGACAAGTATTTGAAGAAGAGACCCTGCGTGGGAAGAAGCGGCTGAACACACACACAGTCCGATTTTCTCCCCTTGAGCTTTATTCTTTTCCTGGGATTTGGTCACTCAATTTCAGTTGCCACCATCAATCATAAATTGCTTCCTCACTTAGCACACAAGGACTAAAAGGGGAAAATAACCACCTTCTCTCCTTCCCCTTAAAGTAGCCATCCATGGCTCATATTTCCAAGGAGTAATTATTTAAAACTTAGTGGGGAACAACACTAACCAGGGAAGACAAAGTATTATAAAAGCAATTAGAATTCAAAAAGAATGCTTCTGACCCTGAGAATTTTGTGACAGCCTTTCTGTGCCCCAATCCCTGCCTCCTACAATAACTTCCCTCTGTCAAGCAGAAAGGCTGGTCTGTCCTAGCAGTCCCCTTCCTGGCTTCCTTCCACCCAAGCCCTAGACAGTTTCTTGGACACCCTGTGTTTCAGGGTGTTCATATCATTTTCATGTCTCCCAAGAAGGCCCTGGCAAGTCTTCCCACAGACTTTTGAGTTCCAGGCTGATAGATTTGCATGGTGTTCAGCTAATTGGATAGATAGGGGTGATTGAAACAATAAATGCTTCTGCAGTGATTTGTGTCTCAGGTTATTAACTCAGTGGGGAAGGGGAGATAGCCATGTTTCCCACAGCAATGGCCAAGGACAAAGTCCCATCTTTGCATCAGTAGGTGAGCATCCTTTCTCCCTTATAAAGAAATTCTTTTATGCAATTCCACCCTTCAGAGGTTCACAAAGCAATATTGGTTTATGTCAAAATACCAGCCATAATTAAACAAATAAAAGTTAAATTATGAGTCCTTGAAGCACAAATTATGAGTCCTTGAAGTTAAATTATGAGTCCTTGAAGAACTTCTTCTGAATGGAATAGGATAGCCTGTGGCAAGCCAGCAGTCTAGTGTACATCTATCTAGGCCAAATTTACAAACTATCTGCAACTCCAGAGATAGGAGAGCCTCAGAGAGGTGAACCAACAAATGTTTACCTGAGATAATCTGTGGATTCTGGGCATGAGCAGAAGAATGAAAACCGAAGCTTTCTACTGTGGAGGACGCTTGCTGGGGACAGAGAGACCAGGAGAATTCATAGGTCCCCTGGGGGACGGCCTTTAAGCAAGTGGTTGATATTCAACTCAGAACATTTAATGAATTCTAGGAATGGTCAGGTCAGGATATTAAATACCTAAGCAGAAAGTCTCTGAAAAGTAGAGCAGAGTTTTTAGTGGATTTATAGAACAATGAATGGAGTTTGCAGGCTGCTGGGTGAAGGGCCTTTGGGAAACACACCAAATAGAGAGTTACAAGCTGTAAGGCCAGGGGAAATTCTAGTCCATTAGATACAAGTCAAAATCATGGCCACCACTAAGGACAGTACCTACTGGAAGGAGATATGATGAAGCTTTCTGAGATTCTGGAAAAGTTATCAGTCTAGTGGGTGGCAGTTACCTGGATTTATACATATATCAAAACATACACTCAACTGATCTGTGCATTTTTCTCTTTTTAGTTTAACCTCAATAAAAATAGAAATGTCATTAAAATAGCATCAATTATCTTAAATAAGTTTAATGAAAGATATGACATTTATACTAAAAATATAAAACATTATTGAGAGAAACTAAAAGAGAACTCACAAATCAGGAGATATTTCATGTTCATGTATTAGAAGACTATTTTGTAGAGATGTCAATCATCCTTAAATTGACCTAAGATATGCAAATTAGAATGAAAGTGTGATACTACTACATAATCCAACATAATGACTAAAACTAAAAAGATGGGCAATATCAGGTGTGGGTGAGAATATGGATAAATAGGAACTCTTATAAACTGCTGATGGTAGTGTAAATTGGACAACCATTTCAGAGAACTATTGGACAGTATTTCTAAAATTGATCACATGGATCCCCATCCCAGCAATTTCACTCTTTACTGTATACACAACAGAAATGTGTACATAGAACTGCTGAAATATATGTATGAAAACCGTTATAGTAGCATTATTTGTAATAACCCCAATTAAAAATATTCCAAATATCCATTAAAAGTAGAATACATAAATTAATTGTGAATTTTCATACAATGGCATATACCGCAACACAATGAAATTAAAACAAACTGTACACCATAACATGGATGAATCTCTCAAACACAATCTTGAGGGAAAGAAAGCAGATATTAAAAGCACATATTTTATAATTCCAGTTATTTTTATAAAGTCAGAATGACTGGAAGGTAAGCTTTACAGGGATCTGACAAAGTTTTGTGTCTTTGGGAACTGATTAGATAGATGTGGTCACACAAATTCACTGAGCCGTGTACATTTTCCTGTATAATACCATTATATTTCCTTTTCTTAAAAAAATAGTTATATAAATTTAAAAAGTACTTAGGCAATATTTCCATCCTGAATGGCTTAAACAATTATTTTTCTCACTATTTGTGTGTATACTTTATCCATTTTCTACCCCATCATATCCTCAAAGCCTGTCCACAACATATCAACACAATTAAAACATGCCTGTTCTTCTGAGGAAAGGAGATTTTATTTACAAAACCTCCGAACACTGTCAGGGGATGGGGGGTGGGACAGCTCAGTACACCCTCCTCCCACTATTCCTCCTTCTCACCATTTTATTACCTAGAAAATTCTCCCTACCCCAGAAACAGAACAATACCCCACCCGATCTATCTGTCACAACCACCCAGCAGGCTCAAATTCCCTGCCACCTCCTGTTCTGGCCAGGAGGCCCTCAGAGACAAAGTGGGCAGGCCTGAGAATCTGCATTGGAGCTGTTCTGACATTCTATTTCCTTTTGCAAAAGGGGCAGGGGCTCTCAGGCCGAACAGAGTTGAATCCCAGCTTCTCCATTTCCTGGCTGTGTGATCTGGATCACTTAGATCCAAAGCCTGTTGTCTCATATGTGAAAAGCTGTCAGGGTCTAATAATTATTTGCAGCATTTTGGGGAGGATTGGTGATAATATCTAGAAAGTGGCTGCATATAGCATATGCTCATTAAATGATTGATTTTATTTTCATCTACAGCTGGGGAAGCTGACTATCAAAGCGTGAGCTAAGGATACTCCTCTGCTTAGAAGTAGAAGGTGGCCCTGTGGAAGTATTTTTACTCTGGCTCAGGATTCCGTGCTCATAAGTAATTGTTATCTGTTTCCCAACCTGGGAAGGCTCCAGGCTAGAAAAGAGAAGACCTGGATTCTAGTTCTGGGTCTGTTATTGAATAAATATGTGACCTAGAACAAGTTCCTTAACCTCAGTCCTTTATCCAGAAAATGAGAAGTTGGGTTGGATGCCTTTTTTTCTGCCTTCAAATTAGGTTGATCTATGAATTCTTTTGAGTTTTTGCATTTGTGTGGTTCCTATTCCCTACCCCATCCTCTCTACTAGCCCCATGAAGGTGGATCTGGTGGTTTCCTAATAAGCAGAGTACATGTGTTTTGGGCATGAGTAGAGCTCAGAAAACAAGCGAGTAAGTGAATGAATAAATGAATATCAGATTCCACGAACAATTTCAGGTTATGATAACTAGAAAATTTAAAAAGAAGTGGCAATTATGAGTTTAAGGTAATTTTGAAAAGTAAAGATTTATCTTACATAGATGGGCAGAGGAGGAGGGAAGGGCAGTGGCGGGGATCAGGATATGCCATCCTAAAATGTTTCACTTGGCACAAGGATCATTTTGAGTTGAAGTCAGTCGAGGGTCAACAGGGACATAAAGAGTTTTCTTCCTTCCACTTATCTGCCTAAAAGCAGAGCACAAATTTCTCCCCTTTCTTGCCCAGGATGAGAGGACCAATTCTTATTACTCTAAATGGAGAGCCAGCACTGAGGTGAGTCTGCATGAATAAATCTTACTAAAGTAGCCCTTATATTCCAGAAGTTTCCCCATATAATTCCTAGTCATCTTCCACAGTTTATTATCTCTTGAAGCCCAGACCCTTTTTCTTTCTTAGGAGGAACATGCGGACTCCCAAACCTAAACACTTCTTTGGGTTTTCACTTCTTTTCTGTGAAGCGCCTGTGCATGTAAAAATTTGACATCAATATAAATTATACGCCTTTTCTCCTATTCTGTCAGTCAAATTTGCAGGCCCCCATTATTGAACCTAAGAGGACAGATGAAAAGTTTTTCTCCTCAACAGCAGTGTACTTGGTTGGTACTTTGTGCCTCCAAAGGTCATAATTTGGCCCTACCAGAGGTCCTGGAGGTAGAAACATGAGCCTTTAACCCACCAAAAAGTCTCCATGCCACATACATGATGATGTCCGAGAAGCTGACACGCGATCATCTCCTGGCCCCAGGACCAGCCTGCTGTGCCAGCCTGAGTTTGCCCTTTGGTGATTCCGTGGTTGGAAGGGTGACGTTCAAGGGTGTGTGTACTTTGCCTTCCTCAGGTAGGACTTAATTGCTTTGCAAGGCTTCCAATATCCTCAGGCCAAACACCCACATTCATCAGCATCTAGTTGCATCAACGTCAATAACTGCCAAGGTATCTTAGCACCCACCTGCACCTCCTTCCACCTATTCATAGGACTGGGACTCTCCGGTTAGATTCAGATCCTAGAAGTTGAGATAGTCTGGCAGAGCAGTGATTTTTCAATCCTGGTTTTATCTGAAGATTACAAAAAAAAAAAAAAGTCAACTGATTAAATGAAACTTTGGAATGGAGCCTAGACATTAAATTTTTTTTTTTAAAGAAAGAAAAAGAGAGGAAAGAAAGTGAGAGTGAAAGAAAGAAAGAAAAGAATGTAAGAGAGAATGAAAGAGGAAGAGAAAGAGGGAGAGAGAACGAGATTCTTGTTCTATTGCCCAGGCTAGAATGCAGTCTAAAAATGGGTATTAAAAACCTCTTTTATGCCAATAATTGT
>CAUYLG010075011.1:0-16047 GCA_963573385.1 Cacajao melanocephalus
ACAAGAATCCTGTTCTCTCTCCCTCTTTTTCTTCCTCTTTCTTTCTCTCATACATTCTTTTTCTTTCTTTCTTTCACTCTCACTTTCTTTCCTCTCTTTTTCTTTCTTTCAAAAAATAAAAAAAAAAATTAAAAAAAAAAAGAATAACATGAAATATGGTAAAAAACGAATCACATGAAAGAATGTTCATTAAGTTGATTTATAACACAAATAAGAAATACCCTAAAAACAGAACAACAGTAGAATAATTATGGAACATATAAAAGTGGAATGTTATGCAGCTGTTAAAAATCAGGTCTTTCATGAACAATTTTAGTGGCAGGGGAAATGCTCATAATATGATATTCAAAACATGGACCCAAAACTCTCATATAGTATTATCTCAATCTAGTGACAACATGCATAGGAAAATGACTGGAGGGTAATAAACCAAAATATGAATAGTATGTTAACTTTTTATCTTTATGTTATGTTATTAAGTTTACTTATAATGTGCATTTTATATATATACGTATATATAGATAATATATATATATATATTTTTTTGAGATGAAGTCTCACTCTATCACCCAGGCTGGAGTGCAGTATTGCAATCTGGGCTCACTGCAACCTCTGACTCTTGGGTTCAAGCGATTCTCCTGCCTCAGCCTCCCAAGTAGCTGAGATTACAGGAGCCTGCCACTATGCCTGGCTAATTTTTTAAATTTTTAGTAGAGATGGAGTTTCACTATGTTGGCCAGGCTGGTCTCGAATTCCTGACCTCGCGATTTGCCTGTCTTGGCCTCCCAAAGTGTTGAGATTACAGGCATGAGCCACTGTGCCCAGCCATTTTATAATTTTTAATAAAATAAGACACAAATGTAAACTGTAATTAATTCAAAAATATAAGATAGTGTGTGTAAAATATCCATTCTCAAGTTGAACAATGACTTTTATAAAAATTATTAAAAACCCTTAGATAAAAAAATACGTTTGGCCACATAAAATGAAAAATGTCATTAAGTAAAAAATAAAATTAAAAGATAAATACAGAATTTATTTTAATTACTATTTATATTATTCATAATGGCATAATACTACTAATTCATCAAGGAAAAAACCAAGACCTAGTGGAAGAAAATTAAGTAAAATACAGTGTATAAGAGTAATTCAAATGATCAATAAACATAAGAAAAACTCTCACAGAATCTAGCATATGATAATTTCTTCACTTTAAAAATAAGGAAAATGAAGATCAAAAAGGTCATATCATTTGCTTACATAAACAGTGACGAAATTTAGATTCACCCTTGGAACTTCATATCTCATGACCTGTCACTATTGAGACAGGAAACCAACTGGTCTTCATCTAGATAAGACTTCTGGCTTACTTCCTTTTTTCTTCAGCTTTATTCTGGCACAATTGACAAATACAAATTGTATATATTTAAGATGTACAGGAAGACATTTTCATATCTGTATATGTTGTGAAATAATTACCCCAATTGAGCTAATTAACATATTTATTACCTCATATAGTTACTTTTTTTTTTTTAGTGTTAGTGAAAACACTTAAGATCTCTTAGCAAATTCTGGTGTACAATCTGGTATTATTAACTATGGCCAGCATGGTATACATTAGATCTCTAAAACTTATTTATCCTGCATAACTGAAACTTTTTACCTTTTGACCAACATTTCTGCCAGTACAACCCTCCCAGCCCCTGGCAATCACCATTCCACTCTTGACTTTTATGATTTTTTGGATTCTCATGTAACTGAGATCATGCAATATTTGTCTTTCTGTGTTTGGCTCATTTCACTTAGAATTATATCCTCCAGGTTTATCCACGTTTGCAAAAGACAGGATTTTCTCCTTTTTAAGAAAATATTTTTTGTGGTTCCCCTTATTATCAAGAGCTCTTGAGGTTAGAATGAGGAATATTCCCCCTTCCCTGAACACCAGACCCTCACTAAATTTAAATTAAGTTGTATGATGCAGTTACTGCTTGCTTATAAATAGATTATATTTCTTTCATTAAGCTATTAATGTCACCAAAATAATTGCTTGTTCACTATTATTAAAGTCAAAATGTATTTTAAGTTGCTTTTCAGACAACTTGGAGAGTGTGTCTTATGATATTGAATATTCTATATTTAGCCAACCACTTAATCTAGAAGCAACATAAATTTTAGAGTAATTTTTATGACTTTCGTATATGTAACTATTAAGTTATACTCTTTTGCATTCAAACATAAGTACTATATTCAGGCTTTAAATGTTTATTGCAATGATTACTGCGTACATAGCCTACCTTTTATTTGTTTGATGATAGATATGACTCTAAAAGCATATTCCCATGCTGAAAATTTTCTGATGTATTCATTAGGGCTTTTAAAATACAAACTAGAAATCAGCAGGTTGTCTTTAAGGTTTCTCCATTTGTAGCGTTATTTCTACCATAGTTAAAAAGAAATAGCCAGTTGTGATCTAAATGAAAAGTGTGGCTGGTGTGTTTCAATTTTAGGCACTGATGGTGAAAAAAATGTCTTATCTTTTTGAGACAAGGTCTTGCTCTGTTGCCTAGGCTGGAGTGCAGTGGTATGATCACGGCTCACTGCGGGCTCAGTCTCCCAGGCTCACGTGATCCTCCTGCTTCAGCCTCCTGAGTAGCTGGGCCCACAGGCATGAGCCACCTCGCTCAGCTAATTTTAAAGTATTTTTTGTAGAGATGGGGGTAGGGCGTGGTTCATGATGTTGCTCAAGCTGATCTCAATCTCGTGGGCTCAAGCGATCCTTCCATTTTAGCCTCCGGAGTAGCTGGGACCACAAGTGCTTGCCACTATTTCTGCCTAATATGCAAAAAAAAAAAAAAATGTTTTTGACTACATGATTACAGGTAGAACAGACACAAATGGGCTTAAGTGTTATAGCCAAGAACCTTTTTTCTTTCCCAGGTCTCTGAAAGGTTACCCCACATTCTTATCAGTAACAGAAGCCCTAGTGTGGGTATAATTGACTCTCCAAGAAGTGACTGCTTATTTAACTGTTTCCTAGCTAATTCTGATAGGTCCTGCTCCCAAAAGACAAGTTCCCTTTTATGCTAGTGCTTCTCAAACTTGAATGTGCACATGAGTGACCTGTGGCTCTTATTAAGATGCAGATTTTGGTTCAGTAGGTTTGAGGTGAGGCTTGAGATTCTGTATTTTTTAGAGACCCAGGTGCTGCCAATACTTTTGGTCCACAGACTATACTTTTTGGGGCAATGTAGTACAGCCACCTTCCAGCCTGAATCACCAGTAGATGCTGCACATTTTTGCACCCAGTTATGGGTTTGATGCCTTTCTGTTTATCTGTGGTTAGGGTTGTTCTGCATTTAGTGAATCTTCTCCATTCAAATGGAGCAATTACCAAATTTGTGGATCTATTTGCCACAATTATTAAACAGTTTGTTTAATTTTTCCTGCAAATGATCCTTTCCTTAAGTAGGAAAGCAGGAATTATGACAAGAAGGAAGAGAATAAGAACAAATTTTGCATGCTTCTCAGCAGTGGCAACAAAAATTCTAGCACATGGATAGTCCCAGTGGTAAAATAAACATGAAGTTGTTGAAGGGTCCCTCTAGCTCCCTGTGAACTCCTGTGCTTCCTGGGGTCCTAAACGCTGAAAATCTGGTGCCTCATGGCACAGCTATATATCTGCTTTATTGTCTCCAGGCTGTCCTCGCTTCTCTTTCTTAAGCAACCTGTAAAAATCATCTGGCATTGTCCAATCCATCCATTTTCTTGGACACTTATTTTGTACAAGGTGGTCTAAACATGGGAAAGGAATGAATGGTCTCTCTATATAAAAGACATGCAAAAGTAAATATCAAAGTTGTTCCATAACAGCTGTATTTTATTTCAACAGAAAACACAAGGCAGTATCTAAAAACAGCATTAGAGGAGAACTTAAAAATCATCAAGTTCAATTCTTACCCAGGACATTGAGAGCAATTGTTTGTCAAACCTTTGTTTAATTTGTTCCAGGAACAGAGGTTTCACTAAGACCCAGGGTAGTTTATGCCAACACTCATCAGCTCTAATTGTTAGAAAGTTCTTATTTATAATGGATGACTCTTTCTATTAAGACATATACTCACAGGTTACAGAGGAAGAAAAGTTATCGTCTGCTGGTGAAGGCTGGGAAGACCTCTTAGAAAAGGAGATATTTGGGCAGAATCTTATATTCTACCGGAATTTAGGAAAGTGGAGAGAAATTGGGAGGGCAGCATTCTCATTCTCTTAGAATTACCCTTCCTAATTCTTCATCTAGATCCTCTAATTATGCTCCAGTGTTAATGGATATCTCTACTTTAAATACTAAAAAGCCATCAACAATGTGTCAGATACCACAGTATGATTCCATAGATGATATCTGAGCAAACAAGTAAGCTTTTCAGATTCCCCTCACTCATAAAGCAGATGATTATCCACCCACTACAGCTGGGCCTGCTCTAATCTAATTCTAAAGGCTAGATTTATCCAGAGGGCAAAAGAAGTAGGCAGACGCACAGCTGTTGTTTGGAGAACAGTACAGTGTTGCGGTGAAAAATAACACTGGCTGAAGATAAGCTTAGTAGATCTGTGGGAGCACAGCTTTAAGCCATGTGCCTTCACAGTGGAAGCTGATCAACCCTGTTACCCATCTGGATGGGATGGTTTCTATTTAAAGCCATCAACCCAAGTTTCAGTTTTATGTAAGGCAGAAGTTTTCTGGTCATCCCTTTACATGGAGAACAAAGTGACCAGAAATGCAATTCAGAATATAAATAACAGAGTACATATGTGTAAGGGAATGGAAAACTTGTTTATATTGATAGTGTCCCTGTGATTTTTTTTTTTTTTTTTTTTGTGATGGAGTCTCACTCTGTTACCTAGACTGGAGTGCAGTGGCACGATCTCGGCTCACCGAAACCTCCACCTCCCTGGTTCAAGCGATTCTCCTGCCTCAGACTCCCGAGTAGCTGAGATTACAGGCACCTACCAACACACCTGACTAATTTTTGTATTTTTAGTAGAGACAAAGTTTCACTACGTTGGCCAGGCTGGTCTCGAACTCCTGACCTCAGGTGATCCGCCTGCCTCAGCCTCCGAAAGTGCTGGGATTACAGGTGTGTGCCATTGTGCCCAACCATGATTTTTTAAAGAAAGAGAGTAGCATTTGTTTTGGGATTAAAACAATGAAAAGGTGTGGGGTAAAAGTGTGCGTGCTTTTTTTTTTTTTTTTTGAGGGGGAATAGTGGGTCTCCTAGAAACCTGGAGATGCTGGGACCTTCTTGAGGAAGTCAGAGGGAAATATTCCTTGTTAATTAATTTGGAGAAGGAGATGCAAAATGAGAGGAGCAGAGGAGGAGCTCAGACGGTGAAGTCTGAGAACTGGTTGAAGGCCTTTCTCTGAGATGTGACCCTTCCTTGCAACCTCTCTAAATCTTTAAGAGATGCAACAACAATATCAAACATTTATACGCTGCATGGTGTAAGTGGATTTTACGGAAACCGATGAAGGGATTGTGTTTTGCATCTAAAATATTATAGAACTTTACAGATACAAAACAAAAGAACAATGGTTTATGGCAGCATAGGGGCATGTGAGAAAGAAAGCCAGAAGAATTTGCAGGAACTATGGAGTAGGCTTCGAACTGTAGAAGGGGCATGTCCACAGCTGACATTTAGCTTTCACATATAAAATTGTTTGTTCCTGGGAAACTTCCCACCTGAAACTAACAATTTTTTTTAATTGCTTATTTTTTTTTTTTTTAAAGAAATGTCTATTTCCAAAGCAGGCTCTCTTCAAGAATAGGGAATGTCTCCCACTATGTTTGTACTATCGAGTAGCCCCTACAAAGCCCTAGGGGCTTTCAAGCCCTGTTTTTTAAATGTTTAAGCTTATTTCCTTTCCCTTGTCTATTCTTACAGCTTAAAAAACATCTAAATTCATTTTGAAATGCTTTGAGACATAGAGCATATAAAACCCAAGGTCATGTTACTCAATTTCCACTCTACATTTTTCACATAGGGACACAGTAGTTAAAAACTGTAGCTTAGAAAATTCTTAAGACTTTACAAGAAGGCTAAATTTCGTTAGAAAAGTCATAAATCACTCAAAGACTGCCATCTTGGAATAAAATAATTTTTACTTTTTCTCAGAAGATATTTTATTGTTTTATCTTCCAGCATCTAAAGATTTAAAGAACAATGTTGCTATGTGATGGGATTCGACTGCAAGAAGCCTGAACTGAATTCCTTTTTCTGGAACTGGCCTTGCTATCCTCTGACAAAACAAAATCTAAAAATGAAAATACATCACTGTCACTGTGCTTTGAAAATAAGTTTCAAATGTCTTTGAAAAGTTAAACTGCAAGCTGAGATAGATACAGCTTGAGGTGTTTTTCTTAAATTGTTCCTAAACTGCCTCTTCTCAGTGCAACATCAAATTACTGACCTGTCTGCTGAAGTTAAGCAAGGTAATGATTGCACCTAAACAATAAATGCATTTGGGTTGAAAGTTTTGACTCCTTGTTTCTTTTGAAATAATATTAAGTGAAGGGGATTAATATAGGTTTTCCTGCTAGGGTATAACTTTAAGGGATTAAATACATATAAATTAGATAAATTTGAGTCAAATGTTTTTCAAGCATCTTAAATGAGTAAGATATATGAGCACACACTGACAAAAAATAAAACTATGACATTGTCTCAGGTGTCAAGGAGCTTATAATTAAGAAAACTATAAGTACATGTTAATAGTGATGGAAAAGTGAAAAAATATGTGCAGACTGATGTGTACTTGAGAGGTCTTAAGAATATTTCAAGTAATTTCCTCTGAAGGGTCTATGCATAGGAAAAAAAAAAAACAAAAAAAAAAACCACAAATTTAATTATTTAAGCCAGTTTGTTGGATGAATGACCAAGTCACATTAAATTGCTACTTTACTGAATGACAATCATTATAGCTGAAAATATCCAATAAAATAATTTGTATGGCTATAGGTACAATGAATCATTTTCTCTTTATACCATAAATCTCACATCAAATACTTAAGTATTTACTACATTTATTACATTCCTAGAAGCCACGCTGTAGGCTATAAAGAATAAAAAGAGGTTTTAAGACACACTCTTTGTTCTCGAGGAATTTTTAGACTGGTTGGCCAGACAAGGTTCCTTCTTGTAACATTACTATAAGAATTCCAGAGGAGGAAGAACTAACTTGGGGTTAGAGTTGTCTGAAATGGCACACGGGGAAGACAGGAGTATTGATAGAATTTTGATGGGGCTATTGGGCATTTCAGATGAAAGAATGGTAAGAATTCAGGGGTAAAAGTTAAAGGTGTACAGAACATTTTTAGGGTAATGTTTTAGCCGTGTTAGAATAAATGGTTCCTTCCTGCAGTCATGAATGATAAGATCAAATTAGCACGTTGAAGACATATTAGGAGAGCTTTGAGTAGAGGCTACGGAGTGAGCACATCATTCTACAAGCACAAGAGTTTCATGGAAAGCTTCTGGGCAAGCAAGTGCTCAGAAAGCAAAAGTTATCAAAGCATTTGTTTAATAAGAAGATTCTTGAAATGTTGCATAAATTATCTTGGCAGGGGGAGTCTGAAGGCAGTATGCTCAAGTAAGTGGCCATAGCATTAGTCAGGGTATGAGTTATTGTATTAGTCCATTTTCATGCTGTTGATTAAGACACATTGGAGACTGGGTCATTTATAAAGAAAAAGAGGCTTAAAGGACTCACAGTTCTACATGGCTGAGGAGGCCTCACAATCGTGGCAGAAGGTAAAATGGATGTCTTACACGGTGGCAGACAAGAGAGAAGGAGAGCCAAGGGAAAGTGGAAACCCCTTATACAACCATCAGATCATGTGAGACTTATTCACTACCACGAGAATAGTATGGGGGAAATGATTATCTCCCACTGGGTCCCTCCCACAGCATGCGGGAATTATTGGAGCTGCAATTCAGGATGAGATTTGGGTAAGGACACAGCCAAATCGTATCAGTTGGAAAGGACCAGAATCAAATAAGAGTTAGAAACGAAGAACACAATAAATCTGTTTTTTTTGTTTGTTTCTGTTTTAATGGAACCTTTACATATTACTATATATGAATACTATCATAAAAATGCCAAAGCTAAATGTATTGATAATCTTTATTTTTGATGAGCAAGCATTAATGAAATGAAAAAGTGTCTTATAAAAGACAACCACGTAAATTATTTATCTGAATGATGTTATCAAGAACATTGTTCATAACCCAGTTTTACTCATATTCCCTATGTAATTTTCCAAGTAAGCCATTCTGCTGAGAGTTTAGTCCTCGGAAAACTTGATGTTCTTTTGAAAAACTGGTACATTTTCTTCCTTCTCACAATGACAGCCATGAAGCTCAGGCAACCTTCCCTGAGTGCTGGCAGGCTCAGAATCAGGCCTGCAGCTCAATCAGCGTAGCTGTGTTGATTTTGGGTTATAATCTCTGTATTCTCCCATGTCCCTTGTCATTGTTCTTCACTAATATTATTGTCTTGGTGTCTCCTCTTCTCACTGCAAGTATCTCTAGATAGACAATTTTTCAAAGAGGCAAAGGATAACACATTTAACATGTACCAATCACTCTCCCTCCTATGTCTCCGGCCTCATTGTCTTCCCTGAGATCTAGCATGGTATTCCAACATCTTGCTTGTATTCTGTCCTGGCCTCTAAACAGATGGCTCCATCTAGCACTTTCTTTTGTCCAATTTCTAACTTTTTTCAAACATGGTTCCTGAACCAGCAGCATCAGCATCACCTGGGAACTTTTCAGAAATGCAAATTCTGAGGCCCCATGCCAAGTATTGCATCAGAAACTGCAGGGGTGAAGCCCAGCAATCTGTGTTCTTAACAAGGGCTCCAGGTGATTCTGACACATGTCCAAGTTTAAAAAGCACTGCTTTAGACAAAGACTGGGCTCTTTTCTTTCTCTCCTGGTCTATGTGTTCTCTAGGTCACAGCATCTCTGGTCTACTCTACATATTTGCTTTGCCATCCTGGCAAATTCTGTATACATTTTTAGAGTAAGTATAAATTCTTAAAAGAGCTTATTCTATTGAGGTAGCAAATTATTATCCTTGCCACAGTTAGTAAAACATTCATGGGTACCCTTACTGATGGGTGACCATGAGTAACCTCATGGTCACTTACCAATTCATGCTTGGGCCACTCTTGGACTATCTGACAACACTTGCTCCAGTCAATAACCACTCCTAATGAAAAGATAGACCATTATTCCTTTCCTAAGCAAGGCTACAGCAGATAAACCAGAAGGAGATCTATTCTGTTCAATAACTGTATCTTTAATTAAACAGATGTGTACAGTAGGACTTCAGCAGAGGACTAATTGAAAATTTCTTAGTTTGATTCAGTCGCCTTTTAAGAAAAACAAGAGGCAACAATTATTGTTTGGCATCACTGGAAATAGTCCAGGCAAGGCAGTTTACCCATTCTCCCATCCAAGTACTAACCAGGCGCGACCCTGCTTAGTTTCCGAGATCAGATGAGATTGACACATTCAGGGTGGTATGGCCATAGACAATTTACTCATTCTGATGTTTGAAGATGGTTCAAGTTAGTGTTGTTAATAAAGAGTCTATAATAAATGAACAATGACTCAATTTTTAAATTACACAGATGCTATCCAACTTACATTTTTAAAGAAACTGAATTGCTAGATGTTCTCATTTGTGTGTAAAGACATGATTCCTTCCTACCGCCACCTTTTTAGTATTAAGAAGCACTTAGTGTAGTGACAGTTTCAAAAACTGGTTTAAGACCTTCAGGTTGCTTTGTGAGGGGCAACAAGTGGGAGGCGTGGGAAGATTTTCAGGGGAATATCTTACTGAATTGAGGCAGAAAATAGATTGGGGAGTGGGGCTCTTGCAGTTATGCACGGTGGCGAAATAAACATGCAATTCTTGCAAAATAAATGTGAGTTCCTAAGATTTATTCAATTATAATTTGAAAGATATTGATAATCCATGCAGCTAATATCTGGGTCATAAGCAGTCTTGTTCTATAGCTGATTAAAAACAAATAAACTAAGATATATTTATTAGGTAGTAATGTTACACTCAGTTCCTACAAGGAGCTTTCATCTACTTGAAGAGTATGAAGCAACATCAAAGTACAAGATAAGAGATAGTTACGTGCTACATCATGTTATCCTTGACATGCTTCTCTTTATACACACAGAGATCTCATCCCTCATGACTTTATTTAATAACTATGTAGGTCAGTGTTTCTCAGTTTTGAGCAATGTAAGGACAGACTGGCAAAATTTCTTACATGGAATGAAAGCATTTTTATTATATTTTACCTAAACATGTACCAATCTAAAAACAGGCACACAATGCTTAGCCTTATGACCCTTAACTATAAAAAGCAAATTTATAAGTGAAATACAGAAAAGCTATCCAACAGAATTTAAATTAATTTATTGGCAAGGATGATGTTTTATTGAAAAAGCAAATCACGACTAAAACCTTGAGCATGGTTCTACCTGCTAAAATGCATCTTCTTTTGTGTTCAACAGGCCTTTCTCAGGATGAGTCACACAATGACTCAGCTCTCACCACTTTATTCAAACTACTGTGAACCTACCCTTAATACACTTCCTGTAAGAGTTTTTTTTTTGCATTCAATTTGTACAAACTCACCATATATGTATTAGCTCTGCTTGTGATAGAGTCTCGTTATTTGGCAACAATTAATGTAGTACCACAGATGGACAACCTGATTGGAATACAAATGAAATGGAAATCTTAGGTGATACTTGATACAAGGAGGCCATCCAGATGGCTCCAAATTTTCATGCTACTTTTTAAAGATTGCCATAGATATGAAGACACAAAATCTTCATTAAAAAATCATTCAAAAATCTTCAGTAAAAACTGAGGGCATCTGTGGTGGGCACAGCTGTGTCTCCCAGATGCCCCTGCAAGGAAGCATGTGGTGACAAAGTTATCAGCAGACCGCCTCCAGCTCTCAGTTCCTTTAGGGTTTGCTCTGCTGCAAAGAGCTGCCTAGCCCAAGAACTCATCCTTCTCCAGATGTCTACATTAGATGATTGATGGAGGCAGCAGTACCAAAACCTGCCAATTTCCCCCGAACAGGGACAACTCTGATGGGTCATGTACGCACCAGCTTTCCCATGGGGTTGGCTGAGGTCAGCCTGCATTGCAGGTCCACGTTTCCCTACCAATCCTGCTTTCCCCTCACTCCTGTTAGTTATGACAAACTCTGTCTCAGTATTTGCTTCCAAAGACCCAGTCAACAAGAGTTCCCAGAAATCTCTCCGAGGAACCCTGAGTGGACTGAGAATCCTTCTTCTATAACCCTGATTCTTCTTACACATTTCTAGTCTCAAAGTTCAGCTTCCAGTTGTACGTTCCTGACCACACTTCAAATTCAAGAGGTCCAAATCTGATGTGTAACTGATCTCGTTGGCTTTTGTCACAGAACAACTGTGTCTTGCCCCCACAACCCCCGTTTTATAATGGCACTACCATTGTATTCCCATGGCATCAGAAGATGGGAGGTGATTTGATTCTTCACACACCTTGCTCCTCACAGCCAGTCTATGATTCAGGCTTCCTTGCATGGGATGTCCTTTGCTCATTTCTCCAGGGATCCACTTCCCTTTAAACAAGGAATGCTTCTAAAATTTATGTATTATTTTCAATAGTTTTGGGTTTCCCTTCCCTTCAATTCCACAGACTCTTAAGGACAAAGAAAAAATCCACCCCTCCTCCCCCACCAAAGGACACCTACACAAAATTCCAACCCACAATCACCTACTTATCTTGGAGCACAATATTCTGGTTTGCAGATTAAATAAATAGGGGATGGCAGAAAATGCTAAACACTTCACTCTCCTTTTCTCAATTAGCAGTAGTGTAGTGCAGTCATTAGAACAAAACATTTATTTTCTTCCAGTTAAAGGTAAAGTACATTCAATTTTTCTTTTCTTTATCTTTTATATTGAACTAAAGAGTCATGAAAACCAAGTCTTGGTAAATGACAAAATAATAATTTTATAATATAGAGACTAAAACATCTGTAAATATTACGTGGTTTAAATTCTATGAAAACATACATTTTTTTAAAGCAGTCAACTCACTGAAAGACACTAATATTTAAAATAGAAAGTTGTGTTGTCTGCTGAATGTGAGAATCTGAGGTATTTGTGAGAGAGAAATTGTCAGGAAAGCAGTAGAACATTTCCTGTCCATGGGTGCAGTCTTGAGGATTTGTAATAGCCATGATGAATCCAAAAACCATCACCACAGCACCAATGGGAAGCATGACACAAGATATAATCTTATCTGAGTGTGTCTTTGGTTCTTCAGACAGTTTCAGATAACAGGCTGATGGAATGATAAAAATGAGGGGAGTTGCACAGAGCACACCCTGCATGATGAAAACAAGAAACAAGATAAGGTTACTAGATGGAAACATTCTTTGGACAGCTTTTTAAAGCACTTACAAAATGTATCTTTCATGCACATGGTAAATATTTGATATGTTCAGTTGAATCAAACAAGGGAAAGAAAATAATTCTAAGAAAGACTTAGAAATAGGTTTTGCCTTTTCCATTGGCATATTTACAAATGAAAATAATGAAATAGTATAACAATATGAGACTTAAGAAAATATTATCAGAAAATATTATAGAAAATAAAGCAGATGATAGGACTGACTTCTGGCACTCTTGAAATTTCTCATATTTTCAGTTCATCATATTTCCTTATATTCTTCATTTAAAATTACTGTGTATCCACTATGTACTTCAAACAAGAATGGTCTACTTGTCATTTGTATGTAAGAGGGAAATTTTGGGAAATTGTATAGGGAGTGTGATGTCTTTCTTCTTTACCTGAGCTTGTGTGGAAGTTGTGCCTATCTGTGTGAGAAAGAAAAACTATAAACCTAAGACATTTAACATGAAATAGCATTTCTAAACCCTCCTTCAAATAAAACTAAGCACATCAATTATCGAGAAAGCTGACAGCAGAGCTAAATGACTATAACTCATTCTCCCTTCCCCACATTAGCTAGGAATAAACCCAATTAAGAAGAAATGTCAGATTTAAAATAATGAGTAGTAGAATTGTCTATTACAAAAATACCAACAGCTATTGATGTCAAAGGAAGAGACTTTCTCCTCAAATAGGCTAATTCACACTAAAAACTTAGCAAATAATATAAATGTTAATATTTAATGCATTTTACGTAATATGTTTTTCTAATTATGTTAAATTTTAATCATAATATATTTAAAAATGTAACATATTAATAAAATACATTAAAATTTTATGAAATATTCTCTTAAGCCATAAAACATACATTAAAAAATAAATTTTATTGTGTATATTTGAGGTTTACAACATGCTGTTATGGAATACATACAGATAGTAAAATGATTATTGCATTGAAGTAAATTAACATATCCATCATCTTACATAGTTACTTCTTTGGTGATGAGAGCAGCCAAAATCTACTCATTTAACAAAAGTCCCAAACATAATACCATTTTATAAATTACAGCCCTCATATTGTACCTTGAATCTGTAGACTTGTTCATCCTACGTATGTTACTCTGAATTCTTTGACCTACTTCTCTACATTTCCTCCCTTTGTTTCCCGACCCTGGTAATCACAGTTTTATTCTTTTATCTCTAACTCTCTATATTAGACATTTAAAAATTATTCCATATATGAGAGATCATATAATATTTTGCTTTCTGTGTCTGGCTCATTGCTCTTAACATAACGTTTTTCAGGTCTATTCATGCTGTGACTAACAGCAGGATATCTTTTTTCAAGGCTGAATAATATGCCATGTTATAAACAGATCTATATGACATTTTCTTGATACATTCATACATCAGTGAGCACTGAGGTTGTCTCCGTCTCTTCACTGTTGTGAATAACGCTTCAATAAACATGGGAGTGTAGATATCTTTATGAGGTGGTGATTTCATCTTTTTTGGGTATATACTCAGAATAGATATTCCTGGGTCATATGGAAGTTCTATTTGTAATTTCTTTAGGAACCTCCATTCTGTTCTCCATATTGACTAGTCCAATGCACATACCCACCAGCAGTATACTAGGTTTCCCTTCTCTCCATATTTCTGTCAGCATTTGTTAGTTCTGGCCTTTTTGATTATAGCCATCCTAAAGGGTGTGAAGTGATATTGCCTAGTGGTTTTAATTTGCATTTTTCTGATGATTAATGACGTTGAGCACTTTTTTCATATACCTGTTGGCCATTTTCATGTCTTCTTTAGAGAAATATCTGCTGGGGTCCTTTGTCTATTTTTTAATCAAGTTACTTGTTTTTCTGCAATTGAGTTATAAGAATTATTTGTAAATTTTTTTATCGTAACCCCTTATCAGTTAGATGGTTTGCAAATATTTTGCCTAGTCTCCTGTAGGTTGTCATTTGTTGTGGTTTTTGTTTTTGTTTTTGTTTGTTTTCTCTGCAGAGGTCTTTTAGTTTGATGTAGTCCTATTTATTTATTTTTGCTTTTATGGTCTGAGGTTTTAGTGTGATATTCAAAAAAATAATTTCCAAGGCTAATGTCAAGGAGACTTTACCCTATGTTCTCTTTTAGAAGTTTTATAATTTTGGGCCTTACATTTAGATGTCTTATCCATTTTGAATTGGTTTTTGTGTATGGTGTACGATCAGGGTCCAATTTCACTCTTTTGCATTTAGGAATCCAGTTTTGCCAGCATCATTATTGAAAACTGTCATTTCCCCATTGTGTCCTCTTGGTCCCCTTGTAGAAATCTAGTTGACTCTAATTTTGTTGACTATATGTTTAGATTTATTTCTTGGCTCTCTTTTATGTTCCATTGGTCTATATTTGTGTTTTTATGCCAGTACCATACTGTTTCAATTACTGCAGCCTTATAATATCATTTTAAATGGGGAAATATGATGGTTCAACTTCATTTTTCTTTCTCAGTATTGTCCTGGCTATTTAGGTCTTTTGTGGTTCTGTAGGAATCTGGGGATTGTTTTTCCTATTTCTGTGAACAATACCATTAGAATTTTGATGGAAATTAGGTTGAATTTATATATTGTTTTGGGTAGTATAAACATTTTAAAAATATTAATTCTTCAGATTTATTCACAGAATATCTTTCCATTTATTCATACATTCCATTTATTTGTGTCTTTTTCAATTTCCTTCATCAAGGTTTTATAGTTTTCAGTATATAAATCTTTCACCTCTTTGGTTAAATTTATTCCAAAATATTTTTGATGCTATCGTAAATGACATTGTTTTGTTGATTTCTTTTTCAGCTAGGTTGTTATTTGTGTATAAAAATGCTACTGATTTTTGTATGTTGGTTTATATCATGCAACTTTACTGAATTAATTTATTAGTTCTAGCGCTATTTTTGGAATCTTTGGGGTTTTCTATATGTAGGATCATGTCATCTGCAAATAGAGATAATTTTACTTTTTCTTTTCCAATTTGGATGATTTCATTTTTCTTGTCTGATCACTCTTTCTAGTACCTCCAGTATTATCTTGAAGACAAGTCGTGAGAGTGGGTATCCTTATCTTTTACTGGATCTTAGTAGAAAAGCCTTCAGTTGTTCCTATTAATTATGATGTTAGCCGTGGATTTTTCATAAATAGCCTTTATTATGTTGAAAAATTTCCACTCTCTATATATAAACTGTTAAAAGAGTTTCTTTTTTTTTTTTTAAGATGGGGTTTCACCATCATGGCCAGGCTGGTCTTGAACTCCTTACCTCAAGTGATCCTCTCACCTCAGCCTCCCAAAGTGCTGGGATTACAGGTGTGAGCCACCACACCCGGCCAATAATATAGTTTTTATTTTTCATTCTGTTAATATGACATTTCACAAATGTTTTTCTCTGAAATAATAAAATATAAATTTTTAATATACAAAATCAGTAACAAATGTGATACTGCTTTACAACTAAATGCAAGCTTTTCATAAAA
>CAUYLG010075016.1:0-54777 GCA_963573385.1 Cacajao melanocephalus
TTTATTAATTTTATTCCAGTTTGTGGTGTTTGAATTTTTCAAATTTTTTTCAACTGAACCCAACCTTGGGCAAAATTTTGTTTTTTTTTCTAAAAAAAAAAAAAAAAAAAAAAAAAAAAAAAAAAAAAACAGAGAGAGGCCGGGCATGGTGACTCATGCCTGTAATCCCAGCACTTTAGGAAGCCAAGGCAGGCGGATCACAAGGTCAAGAGATCGAGACTATCCTGGCCAACACAGTGAAACCCCATCTCTGTTAAAAATACAAAAATTAGCTGGGCGTGGTGGCATGCGCCTATAGTCCCAGCTATTCGGGAGGCTGAGGCAGGAGAATTGCTTGAACCCGGGAGGCAGAGGGTGCAGTGAGCCACTGTACTCCAGCCCAGTGCCTGGCGACAGAACAAGACTCTGTCTCAAAACAACAACAACAACAACAACAAAAACAGAGAGAGAAAGAGAATGACAGAAGTTGATTAAAGGAGAAACAGACTTGATAAATCAAGAAAGGGTGGCATACTTCTCTTATCTTGAGTTTTGGAGATATCTACCAGGAAATGAAAACTATGAGGCTGTCTCTTAGGAATGGGATTGAAGGTGAGGAAAGTAGGAGCAAAAGAACATTGCTTTTTCTCCTAAATTTATCTATACTTTTTGATATGTGACATACACTACTTTGATTAAAAGGCCAAAAAAATTTTTAAAGCAGGGTGCATAATTGTATACACAGTGTGATTTAAAGCATAAACATTTAAAAATGTATAGGAATAAGACTATAAGGAAACATGTCAAAATGTTAATAGTTGTTGCTTCTGGGTAGCAGACTCATGGGTGGTTCCTTCTTTAAAATTCCTTTTCAGTATTTTCTAAAATTTCTATTGTGCTAACCAGAAAAATTTACTTTGACAGAAGAAAATAAAGCTGGAAATGATAGGAGAAAATAAAATTTAAAAATAGGTCTGATTTTTTTTTTTTTTTTTTTTTTGAGATGGAATCTCGCTCTGTTGGCCAGGCTGGAGTGCAGTGGCACGATCTCGGCTCACTACAACCTCTGCCTCCCCAGGTTCAAGCAATTCTAGTGCCTCAACCTTTCAAGTAACTGAGACTAAAGGCACATGCCACCACACCCAGCTAATTTTTATATTTTTAGTAGAGATGGGCTTTTACCTTGTTGGCCAGGCTGGTCTCAAACCCCTGACCTCAAGTTATCCACCCGCCTCAGCCTCCCAAAGTGTTGGGATTAAAGGCATGAGCCACTGCACCCAGCCAAATTTTTTTTCCCCCAGATGGAGTTTTTCTTTTGTTGCCCAGGCTGGAGTGCAATGGCGTGATCTTGGCTCACTGCAACCTCTGCCTCCCGGGTTCCAGCAATTCTCCTGCCTCAGCCTCCCAAGTAGCTGGGATTATAGGTGCTCGCCACCATGACCAGCTAATTTTGTATTTTTAGTAGAGATGAGGTTTCACCAATGTTGGTCAGGCTGGTCTTGAACTCCTGACCTCAGGTGATCTGGCCACCTCGACCTCCCAAAGTGCTGGGATTATAGGTGTGAGCTACTGCGCCCAAATTTTTTTTAACAAAGAAAACATTTACTCATTAACCCACTAAGAGAACTCTTCTGAGGAATGCCCTGCTACCCCTACCACAGTCCCTCGACCTCAAGCAAACACCAAAAAGTCTAAATAAGGAAGAGTGAGAAGAACAAGCCCTTTATCTGCTGGGGAACCACAGGTACTGAAATCTTAATGACCTCGATGGCAGACTGTTGCAGTAATGGCCCTCAGTGTGCTCATGTATCCTTGTATGCATGAGCCTTTGTGATGTGACTTTGCAGCTCTCCTCTCAAAAGGTGCACTCTATTTCTCCAACCATGGCATCAAGGGTTAGCCATGTAACTTGCTTTAGCCAATGGGACAACAGCAAACATGACATAAGCAAAGGCCTGAAAAGTACTTGCACACTGGGGCTTGTCCTCTCTTGCTGCTAGAAACCTTTCTGCCATCTTGTGGAAAAGCTTGGTAGATGAAAGACCATGTAGAGAGAAGCCTTAGCCATCTAAGTAGGTCCGAGACACCTGAAGGAGAACTTTTGAGACCATTCAGCCCCAAGCAAGCTGGCCTAGACTAGAAGAAAAGCTCAGCCAAACTACAGAATCATGAAAAACGATTAACTGTAATTTTAAGCCACTAAGCTTTGGGTAGACTGTTAAGCAGCAAAAAGTAACTGACGCACCCTCGGTGTGAATACTGTCCAGCCAAGGAGATGAAGAAAATTCTTTCATTACCCTCTAAACTCCATGTTAAACTCAATGGCCATTCTTCTTTCCTCGGAGATGGCTCTCAGTATAGGTGATAATCTTGGGCCTTTTTTTTGTTGTCGTTATTTTTTTTTTCTCTTTTTTCTTTTTTTTTTTTTAGTTTTTCTTGTTTTTAATCTTGGGCCTTATAGAGCTCAACAGTCAGCAGAATTTCCTTCCTTGACAACAAAACTACCAGGGCACTGGGATGATGGTATCAGAATGTTCTCAGAAGCCTCAGACTGCGTGCTAAAATCTGTTCAACGTCTTCCTTTCATCTCAAACCATGTAATATCAAAAGCAACATGCTCCACTACCTCTAACTTTACTGGACTAATTATATAAACTCTGTGTGTTATTAATCATTTTAGCTCCAGCACCTAACATAGTGCCTGGCACACAGCAGACACTCAACAAATGTTTGCTGAATAAACAACTGATTGACTGAATCAGGTCTTCTGATAAATATCCCCCCTACCTCAACTCTATTGTCCCCTGACCACCCCTAGAGAGTTTAAGAGACAGAATACTATTACCTTTAGGACTCCATGGAGCATCATCTGAATTCTTCTTTTTCTTGGGTCGAGATTTCAAAGCAGGGTCATCATCATCAGATTCCAGCGAAGGATAGACTGCAGGGAGAGAGAAAAACAGGGTAAAATGAGATCTCATCCAAAGGGTGAAGACAGAATGACACCTACTCCAGCAGCTCCTACCCCTCCCCTACAAATTCACCTTTTACTTGATAATCTATACTCAACTCCAAGAGTCCCTGAATGTACCACATACATTTCATGCCCTTCTACTTGCATACTTGCAGCAAATGTCCTCCTAGATTCACCTAATTCTGATTCATTCACCCAAAGTCCATTTAGTGAATAACTTCGTGAGTTACTCTACTTACTCACCTGTCAAAATTCGGCTTTAGATTTACTTCCCATAAGAACTCTCCCCTCCCTCTCCTAATCTGATTCAGATGCTTCCTTCTCAGCGGTCCATAGTATCCTGTGCATCCCTCTACTGAAGATGTTATATAGTATTTAAGACCTGATTAGTAAATCTGTTGACTCCAATTTACCGTGAGGGCAGGAATATGTATCATTTATTTCAAATTAAGGGAGCCTACTAATACAATGAAGCCTAAGTGCTCAGTAACTGTTTACTAAGTAAATGAAGAAATAAACGGTACCTACTTAATGTACACAAAGGGAATAAAAAGATCACCAAGCTGAACTGGGAACAAGATTATTAGAACTGCATGGTCTGAATGGGAAAACACACATAAACAAGTATTCCACATAACACAAACACATACAAATAAATAATTTTATCACACTCTCCTCTCAATCCACATGCGAAATACATGTGATTTAATGGGAAGATGATCTAGAAAGGTCCTGCTGATGAGATAACACTGCTGTTGCTGCTAAACCTATAAGTGAAGGAAAGTGAGAGAGTGAAAACTTTCTCCTAATGACCCTAATCTCACTCCTCCTAGTGACTAGCTTGTAGTTTCTCTAGAATTCTACTTTATCAGAGGAATCCAGCCTCCTACTTCTTTCAGGAAAAGCCTCATTTTTCTAATGAGTCTATTTTTCAGGCATTCCTTGTTGAACAAAGAGGTAAAATTCCTGTCTCTTGACTTCTCAAAGAATTTTCTTTTAAGAAAGAGGGGCCACTGATTGTCCCTAGAAAGAAATGACTACTAGGAAAAAAGTTGACTGAGGAAAGTCCTCTCCCTACTAGCCCCAGTAACTGTCAATGATATGTCATTGGGTTGAAAGGTTTTTCTACCCCAAGGAAAATGCGTGGCATGGAACAAAGACCTTGAACTTCAGGGGTCAGATAATTACTCAGAAATCCTGGATTGATCCACTAGTGGCCAAGGAGAAGCTCTAAGTCTTAGTATCTTCACCCATAAAATTGAAATACGACTACCTGTTTGCAAAGTTGTGAGGATTACAAAATATGTGCAAGGCAACTACAAAAGGAATTCCATTCTAAGGTCCATGTCTTATTCAAGAGGGGATAAGATATAGATAATTTAGACACTAAAAAAAAAAGTTTAAGAACATTTTCATATTAAAGCAAATGCCGAATTAAAGAAATATTTTGACATCATAAAATCAAAAGTATTTTAAAACATACGACACAGCAAAGTAATTAACATGGTATGACAGTGGCTGAAGATAGATATATAGAACAATGGAACAGAAGAGAGATCCCAGAAATAAACCCTTGGTTAATAACCATTATATGGCCAAATGACTTTTGACAAGGGTGCCAAGACTACAAAATGGGGAAAGGACAGTCGCTTCAGCAAATGGTATTGGGAAAGCTGGATGTTCACATGCAAAAGAATGAAGGAGACTCACTTTATGCAATAAACAAAAATTAACTCAAAATGGATTAAAAACCTAAATGTAAGACCTAAAACTATGAACTCCTAGAAGACAGGGAAAAGCTTCAGAAGACTGGACTTGGCAATGATTTCATGTTGACACCAAAAGCACAGGCAACAAAACAAAAAAGACAAATGGGACTACATCAAATTTAAAATCTTTGTGTACAAAGGAAGCAATCAGCAGAGTGAAAGGCAACCTATAAAATAGGAGAAAATAATTGCAAAGAGTATACATATGCTCATTGACTTACAATGGGATTACGTCCCAATAAAACTATTGTTAAGTTAAAAACATCACAAATTGAAAGTACATTTTTTTAAAATTGTGATTTATTTTTTAAAAAAAACTCAGAATACAGGGATGGGAGCATCACACACTGGGGTCTGTTGTGCGGGGGATAGTGGGGGAGGCTAGGCAAGGGACAGCGGGGGGTGGGGAGGGATAATATGGGGAAGAAACGCCAGATATAGGTGAGGGGGGGATGGAGGCAGCAAACCACCTTGCCATGTATGTACCTATGCAATAATACTGCATGATCTGCACATGTACCCGAGAACCTAAAGTACAATAAAAAAATAATAATACAAATTAAAAATTAAAAAAAAAAACTCCCATGACAGATTACAAAAGCATATTTTCAACTTAGGGTTTTATCAAGTTATGATGGGTAGCCCCACTGTAAGTTGAGGTAGGTACTAAATGAGTATCACTTTCATACCATAAAGTCAAAAAAAATTATAAGTTGAACTATCATTAAGTTTGGGACCATGTGTATAGATAAGGGGTTAATATGCAGAATATATAAAAACCTACAACATACACAAAAAAAGTGGGCAGAGAACTTGAAGAGACATTTTTCTAAAGAAGATGTACAATTGGCCAATGAGTATATGAAGAGATGTTCAACATTACTACTAATCATTAGGGAAATGCAAATCAAAATCACAATGAGATATCACTTCACACCTGTCAGTGTGGCCACTATCAAAAAAACAGAAAGCTGGGCATGGTGGCTCACACTTGTAATCCTAGTACTTTAGTAGGAGGCTAAGGTGGATGATCGCCTGAGCCCAGAAGTTCAAGACCATCCTAAGACTCCATCACTATACAATTTTTAAACATTAACCAAGCTATGGTATTGCATGGCTGTGGTCCCAGCTACTCAAGGATGAAGCAGGAGTATTGCTTAAGCCCAGGAAGTCAAGGCTACAGTGAGCCATGTTCATGCTACCAAATCCAGCTCAGGTAACAGAGTGAGATCTTGTCTCCAAAAAAAAAAAAAAAAAAAAAAAAGAACAGAAAATACAACAAGTGTTGGTGAATGAAGATATGAAGAAGTTGGAATCGTGTACAGTGTTGGTGGTTATATAAAATAGTGCAGCCATTATGAAAAAAAGGTATGAAGGTCTCTCAAAAAATTAAAACTAGGGTCAGTCACGATGGCTCACGCCTGTAATCCCAGCACTCTGGGAGGCTGAGGTGGGTAGATCATTTAAGGTGAGGAGTTTAAGACCAGCCTGGCCAACATGGTAAAAACCCCATCTCTATTAAAAATATAAAAATTAGCCGGATGTGGTGGTGCACGCCTGTAATCCCAGCTACTTGGGAGGCTGAGGCAGGAGAATTGCTTGAGCCTGGGAGTTGGAGGTTGCGTGAGCCAAGACTGTACCACTGCACTCCAGCTTGGGCAACGGCTCCATCTCAAAAAAAAAAAAAATTAAAAACACAATTACCATATGATCCAGAGATCCCACTTCTAGGTATTATCCAAAAGAATTCAAAGCAAGATCTCAAAGAGACATTTCCACACCTCCGTTCACTACAATATTATTCACAACAGCCAAGATGTGGAAGCAACCCAAATGTCCACCAATAGAATGGATAAAGAAAATACAGTGTCCAAAACAAATGGTAACAAAAGCCAAAACTGACAAATGCAATGTAATTAAACTAAAGAGCTTCTGCACAGCAAAAGAAACTATCATCAGAGCGAACAGGCAACCTACAGAATGGGAGAAAATTTTTGCAATCTATCCATCTGACAAAGGGCTAATATCCAGAGTCTACAAGGAAATTAACAAATTTACAAGAAATAAACAACCCCATCAAAAAGTAGGCAAAGGATATGAACAGACACTTCTTAAGACATTTTTCATACGTTCAACAAACATATGAAAAAAAGCTCATCATCACTGGTCATTAGAGAAATGCAAATAAAAACCACAATGAGATACCACCTCACGCCAGTTAGAATGGCAATCGTTAAAAAGTCAGGAAACAACAGATGCTGGAGAGGATGTGGAGAAATAGGAACGCTTTTACACTGTTGGTGAAATGTAAATTAATTCATCCATTGTGCAAGACAGTGTGGTGACTCCTCAAGGATCTAGAACCAGAAATACCATTTGACCCAGCAATCCCATCACAGGGTATATACCCAAAGAATTATAAATCATTCTATTATAAAGATACATGCACATGTATGTTTACTGCGGCACTGTTCACAATAGCAAAGACTTGGAACCAACCCAAATGCCCATCAATGATAGAGTGGATAAAGAAAATGTGGCACATATACACCATGGAGTACTATGCAGCCATAAAAAAGGATGAGTTCATGTCCTTTGCAGGGACATGGATGAAGCTGGAAACTATCATTCTCAGCAAACTAGCACAGGAACAGAAAACCAAAGACCACATGTTCTCACTCATAAGTGGGTGCTGAACAACGAGAACACATGGACACAGGGAGGGGAACATCACACATTGGGGCCTGTTGGGGGTGGGAGAATAGGGGAGGGATAGCATTAGGAGAAATACCTAATGTAGATGACAGGTTGATGGGTGCAGCAAACCACCATGGTGCATGTATACCTAAGTAACAAACCTGCACATGTATCCCAGAACTTAAAGTATAATTTAAAAAAGGAAAAAAAATATATATATATATGGTGTGTGTAGCCTTAAAAAAAGGAAATCCTATCACTATCACATACTACAACATGGATGAACACAGAGGGTATTATGCTAAGAACAAAAGGCCAGAATACTATACAATTCCACTCTTATAAAGTATCTAAAGGAGTCAAATTCATAGAAATAGAAAGTAGAGGCCAGGCGCGGTGGCTCACACCTGTAATCCCTGCACTTTGGGAGGCTGAGGCGGGTGGATCACCTGAGGTCAGGAGTTTGAGACCAGCCTTGCCAACATGATGAAATTCCGTCTCTACTCAAAATACAAAAAAATTAGCTGGGCGTGGTGGTGTGTGCCTGTAATCCCAGCTACTCAGGAGGCTGAGGCAGGAGAATCACTCAAACTCAGGAGGTGGAGGCTGCAGTAAGCTGAGACTGCGCCACTGCACTCCAGCCTAGGCAACAAGAGAAAACTCTGTCTCAAAAAAAAAAAAAAAGTAGAAAGTGATGACCAATGACTAGGGAGAAGAATTCGTGGTTAGAGGTATACAGTTTATGTGTTGCAAGATGAAAAAGTTATAGAGATCCGTTGCACAGCGTGAATGTACTTAACAGTACTGAACTGTACACTTTAAAATGATTAAGACAGCAAATTTATCAAGTCTAACAGACCTTACAAGTAAATAAGGGAAAAAAGATAAATTTAATGGTATGTGTTTTTTTTTTACAATAAAATGTGTGCACATGCACACACACACACACATATACATGAAGAGGGTATGGGAAGGGAGGAGTGACACCACTGATAATGGAGTAACAGGGAGTTCCAAGGATCTGTCCCTCCACTGAAACAACCATCAACCTGGCAAAACATGTCAGAACAACTTTTATGGAACTCTAGAATCCAATAAAAATCTTACAGCAAGAAAGGGGGTGATTAACAAAGAAAAAGGCTGCTAAAATCAAGTCTTTAAGAAACTCCAGATCCGGGCGGTTCACTTGAGGTCAGGAGTTTGAAACCAACCTCGCCAACATGGTGAAACCCTGTCTCTACTAAAAATACAAAAATTAGCCGAGCATGGTAAAACATGCCTGTAATCCTAGCTTCTAGGGAGGCTGAGGAATGAGGATTGCTTGAACCCAGGAGGTGGAGGCTGCAGTGAGCCAAGATCATGCCACTGTACTCCTGCCTGCCAAACTTGTCAGCAAATCTCTATCAGAAAATCTCGGCTTACTAATGAGGCAAAGGAATGGAGACTCAGTAACTGCAGACAACAAGGAATACAATCTTTGTAACAAGTAGCCAGGGAAAGTCACTAAATAGATGATTATAGTTCATAACAAGCAACAAAAGCAAACTGAGGAAGGAAAATTTGACTTCCAGAGTAAACCACATTATAAAATTCAAAATGTCCTGTTTCCAACAAAAAATCATGAGGCAGCAAAGAAAAGGAAAGTATGGCCCATTTACAGGAAAAAAAAAAGAGAGAGAAACTGATAAAAAACTGTCCCTAAGGAAGCTCTGACTTTGTATTTACCATACAAAGACTTTAAAATCAACTATGCTGAAAGAGCAAAAGGAAACCACTGACAAAGAACAAAAGGAAACCAGAAGAATGATGTCTCAACATAATAGAACAAAAACAGCAACAGAAAGATAAATGGAGTATCTCTAACACATAAAAATTAAACGTACTTTTAAATATAAACCACGAATCAAAGAGGAGACCTCACAGGAAAACAGAAAATATTTCCATTAAATAAAAATGAAATTGCAACATAAAACTGGGAGGATGCAACTAAAGCTCTGCTTAGAGGGAAATTTAAAGTGCTAAATGTTTACATTAGAAATATCTCATGATAAAGGTATCATTACAACTGATATCACGGAAACACAAAGGGTCATTAGAGACTACTTTGAACAACTACACACCAACAAATTGGAAACCGGGAAGAAATGGATAAATTCCCAGACACATGTAACCTATCATGCTTGAACTGTGAATAAACAGAAAACCTGAACAGACAAATAAGAAGCAATGAGATTGAAGTGGTAATAAAAAGTCTCCCATCAAATAAAGGCCCAGAATCTGATGGATTCACTGCTGAATTCTACCAAACGTTAAAACAACAATTCTACCTTAACTCAAAAAAACTGAAGAAGAGGGAATACTTCCACAAAACTCCTTCTATGAGGCCAGCACTATCCTGATACCAAAACCAGACAAAAATACACCTATTAAAACTACAGGCCATGTGTTCCTAGAAAAAGGATCAAAAAAAAAAAAAAAAAAACACCTACAGGCCAATATCCCCGATGAACACAGATGCAAAAATCCTCAACAAAATACTAGCAAACAATTCAACAACACATTAAAAAGATCATTCACCATGATTAAGTGGGATTCATCCCAGAGATTCAAGTATGCTACAATTACACTGATCAATAAATGTGATACATCACATCAATAGAACCAAGGACAAAAATCATATGATCATTTCAATAGATGCTGAAAAAGCATTTGATAAAGTTCAACATCCTTCATGACTAAAAATCCATAAAAATTGTGTATAAAAGAACATACCTCGGCCAGGTGTGGTGGCTCACGCCTATAATCCCAGCACTTTGAGAGGCCAAAGTGGGCGGATCACCCGAGATGAGGAGTTCAATACCAGTTTGGCCAGTATGGCAAAACCCTGGCTCTACTAAAAACATAAAAAATTAGCTGGGCGTGGTGGCAGATGCCTGTAGTCCTGGCTACTTGGAGGCCAAGGCAGGAGACTCGCTTGAATCCAGGAGGCAGAGGTTGCAGTGAGCCAAGATTGCACCACTGCACTCCAGCCTGGGTAACAAGCCTTTCCACTAAGATCTGTAACAAGGCAAGGATGTTCACTTTAATCACTTTTATTGAACATAGTGCTGGAAGTCCTAGCCAGAGCAATTAGACAATAGAAAGAAATAAAGGGCATCAAAATTGGAAATGAAGAAGTCAAATTATCCTCGCTGCAAACAACATGATCTTATATTTAGGAAGACTACTGATTCCAACATAAAGCTCTTAGAACTGATAAATGGCTGCGTGCAGTAGCTCATGCCTGTAATCCTAGCACTTTGGGAGGCCGAGGTGGGAGGATCACTTGAGGTCAGGAGTTCAAGACCAGCCTGGCCAACATGGTGAAACCCCATCTCTACTAAAAATACAAAAAATTAGCTGGGCATGGTGGCGGGCACCTGTAATCCCAGCTACTCGGGAGGCTGAGGCAGGAAAATCGCTTGAACCCAGGAGGCAGAGGTTGAAGTGAGTCAAGATCGTGCCACTGCACTCCAGCCTGGGTAACAAGGCAAGACTCCGTCTCAAAAAAATAAAAGAACTGATAAACAAATTTAGTAAAGTTCGCTGGGCGCAGTGGCTCATGCCTGTAATCACAGTACTTTGGGAGGCCAAGATGGGCAGAGAACTTGAGCTCAGGAGTTAAAGACCAACCTAGGCAATTAGCTGGGTGTGGTGGCAGGCGCCTGTAGTCCCAGCTAGTTGGGTGGTTGAGGTGAAAGGATCACTTGAGTCCGGGGGAATGAAAGTTGCAGTGAGCTGAGATTGTGCCACTGCACTCCAGCCTGAGTGACAGGAGACGCTGCCTCAAAAAAAAAATTCAGTGAAGTTGCAGGATACAAAATCAACATACAAAAATCAGTAGCATTTACATATGCTAACAGTGAACAATCTGAAAAAGAAATTTAAAAAGATATCCCCTTTACAATATCTACAAAAAATTTAAAATATCAGTTAATAAATTGAACCAAATAAGTGCAAGATCTCCACAAGGAAAACTATAAAACACTGATAAAAGAAATTGAAGGGGACATACAAAAAATGGAAAGATACCATATGTACATGGATTGGAAAAACGAATATTGCTAAAATGTCTATACTACCCAAGAGCAATCTATAGATTCCATACAATCCCTCACAAATACCAGCGACATTCTTCAGAGAAATAGAAAAAGCAATCCTAAAATTCATATGAAACCACAAAAGATGCCAAATAACTAAAGCAATCCTGAGCAGTAAGAACAAAGCTGGAGGCATCATACTAACTGATTTCAAATTATATTATAAGGCTACAGTAACCAAAACAGCATAGTACTGGCACAAAAACAGATACATGGGCCAATGAACAGCATAGAGAATCCAGAAATAAATCCACCCATTTATAGTCAACTTGCTTTCCACAAAGGCACCAAGAACATTCTCACTGGGAAAAGAGCAGTCTCTTTAATAAATGGTGTTGGGAAAACTGAATATTCATATGCAGAAGAATGAAACTAGGTAACATGGGGAGAAATGCCAGATGTAGGTGACAGGGGGATGGAGGCAGCAAACCACATTGCCATGTGTGTACCTATGCAACAATCCTGCATGATCTGCACATGTACCCCAGAACCTAAATTTAAAAAAGGGAGAAAAAGAAACAAAATTCTGTCACCATATACAAAAAAATCAATTCAAAATGGATTAAAGACTTAAATGTAAGACCTGAAACTATGAAACTACTACAAGAAAATATCAGCGAAATGCTATAGGACATTGGTTTGGGCAAAGATTGTTTTGGAGTAAGAACTCAAAAGCACAGGTAACAAATGCAAAAATAGACAAATAGGGTTACATTAAGCTAAAAAGCTTCTGTACAGCAAAGGAAACAATCAACAAAGTGAAGAGACAACCTACAGAATGGGAGAAAATATCCGCAAACTATCCATCTGATAAGGGATTCATAACTAAAATATATAAGGAACTCAATAGCAAAAAAACCAAATAATCCGATTTTTTAAATGGGCAAAATACCAGAATGGACATTTCACAAAAAAAGACACAGAAATGGCCAACAGGAGCTCCTAAAGGAAGCACTAAATATGAGAAGGAAAAACTGTTACCAGCCACTATAAAAACACACTGAAGCACATAGACCAGCGACACTATGAAGCAACCATCCATATAAACAAGTCTGCAAAATAATCAGCCATCATGATGACAGGATTAAAGTGACACATAACAATATTAACCTTAAATATAAATGGGCTAAATGCCCGAATTAAAAGACACGGAATGGCAGGCTGGACAGAGTTAAGACCCATCGGTATGCTGTCTTCAGAAGACCTATCTTAAGTGTAGACACATGTAAGTTCAAAATGAAGAGATGGAGGAAGATTTACCAAGCAAATGAAAAACAAAAAAGCAGGGGTCACAATCCTAGTTTCTGACAAAACAGACTTTAACTCAGCAACAATAAAAAAAAGACAAAGAAGGCATTATATAATGGTAAAGAGTTCAATCAACAAGAAGACCTAACTATCCTAAATATTTATGTACCCAATACAGGAGCACCCAGATTCATAAACCAAGTTCTTAGAGACCCACAAAGAGACTTAAACTCCCACACAATAATAGTGGGAGACTTCAATATCCCACTGGCAATATTAGATCATCAAGACAGAAAATTAACAAAGATGTTCAGGTCTTGAACTCAGGTCTGGATCAAGTGGACCTGATAGGTATCTACAGAACTCTCCACCCAAAAACAACAAAATATGCATTCTTCTCATTGCCACATGGCACTTTAATATTGATCACATAATCAGAAGTAAAATACTCCTCAGCAAATGCAAAATAACTGAAATCATAACAGTCTCTCAGACCACAGCACAATCAAATTAAAACTCAAAACTAAGAAATTCACTCAAAACCACACAACCACATGGAAACTGAACAACCTGCTCCTGAATGACTCCTGGGTAAATAATGAAATTAAGGTAGAAATCAAGAAGTTCTTTGAAACTAATGAGAACAAAGAGACAACATATGAGAATCTCTGGGATACAGCTAAACCAGTGTTAAGAAGGAAATTTATAGCACTAAATGCCCACATAAAAAAGCCAGAAAGATCTCAAATTAACAACTTAACTTCACAACTAAAAGAACTAGAGAACCAAGAGCAAACAAAATCCAAAGCTAGCAGAAGACAAGAAATAACCAAGATCAAAGCTGAACTGAAAGAGACAGAGACATAAAAAACCCTTCAAAAAAAACAAAAACAAAACAAAAACAAATCTACGAGCTTGTTTTTTGAAAAAATTAATAAAATAGACCACTAGCTAGACTGATGAAGAACAAAAGAGAGAAGAATCAAACAGACACAATCAGAAATGATAAGGGAGATATCACCACTGACCCCACAGAAATACAAACAACCATCAGAGAATACTATAAACACCTCTATGTGCATAAACTAGAAAATCTAGAAGAAATGGATGAATTCCTGGACACATACACCCTCCCAAGACTGAACTAGGAAGAAATTGAATCCCTGAATAGACGAATAATGAGTTCTGAAATTGAGGCAGTAATAAATAGCCTACCAACCAAAAAAAGCCCAAGACCAGGCAGATTTATAGCTGAATTCCACCAGAGGTACAAAGAAGAGCTGGTACTATTTCTACTGAAACTATTCCAAAAAATTGAAAATGAGGGACTCCTCCCTAACTCATTTTATGAGGCCAGCATCATCCTGATACCCAAACCTGGCAAATATACAACAAAAAAAGAAAACTTCAAGCCAACATCCCTGATGAACAACGATGCAAAAATCCCCAATAAAATATCAGCAAACTGAATCCAGAAGCACACCTAAAACCTTATCCAACACAATCACGTTGGCTTCATCCCCGGGATGTAAAGTTGGTTCAACATATGCAAATTAATAAATGTAATTCATCACATAAACAGAATTAAAGACAAAACATTATTATCTCAATGGATGCAGGAAAGATCTTTGATAAAATTCAACATCCCTCCGTGTTAAAAACTCTCAATTATCTAGGTATTAAAGGAACATACTGCAAAACAGTAACAGCCATATATGAAAAACCCACAGCCAATATCATGCTGAATGGGCGAAAGCTGGAAGCATTCCCCTTAAAAACCAGCACAGGACAAGAATGTCCTCTCTTGCCACTCCTATTCAACATAGTATTGGAAGTTCTGGCCAGGGCAACCAGGCAAGAGAAAAAAATAAAGGTTATTCAAATAGGGAGAGAAAGTAAAATTATCTTTGTTTTTCAGATGGCATGACCCTCTATCTAGAAAACCCTATCATCTCAGCCCAAAAGCTTTTTCAGCTGATAAGCAACTTCAGCCAAGTGTTAGGATACAAAATCACGGTGCAAAAATCACAAGCATTCCTTTACACCAACAACAGACAAGCAAGCAGAGAGCCAAATCATGAATGAACCCCCATTCACGCTTGCTACAAAAAGAATATAATACCTAGGAATACAGCTAACAAGGGAAGTGAAGGACCTCTTCAAGGAGAACTACAAACCACTGCTCCAGGACATCAGAGAGGACACAAACAAATGGAAAAACATTCCATGCTCAAGAATCAATATAGTGAAAATGGCCATGCTGCCCAAAGTAATTTACAGATTCAATGCTATTCCCATTAAACTACCATTCACATTCTTCACAGAATTACAAGAAACTTGAAAACTCATATTTAATGAAAAAAGAGTCCAATAGACAAGACAATCCTAAGCAAAAAGAACAAAGCTAGAGGCATCACGCTATCCAACTTCATACTAGAAGGCTACAGTAACCAAAACAGCATGGTACTGGTACAAAGACAGACACATAAACCAATGCAACAGAACAGAGAACCCAGAAATTTGACTGCACACCTACAACTATCTAATCTTCGACAAACCTAACAAAAACTAGCAATGGAGAAAGGATTCTCTAATAAATGGTGCTGGGGAGAACCAGCTAGCCATATGCAGAAAATGGAAACTGGATCCCTTCTTTATACTACATACAAAAATTAACTCAAGATGAATGAAGGACTTAAATGTAAAACCCAAAACTATAAATACCCTAGAAGAAAATCTAAGCAGTACCATTCAGGACATAGGGATGGGCAAAGATTTTATGACAAAAACACCAAAGCAATTGCAACAAAAGCAAAAATTGACAAAAGGGATCTAACTAAACTAAAGAGCTTCTGCACAGCAAAAGAAACTATCATCAGAGTGAACAGACAACCTACAGAACGGGAGAAAATTTTTGCAATATATCTATCTGGCAAAGATCTAATATCCAGAGTCTACAAGGAACTTAAACAAATTTACAAGAAAACCCACCATTAAAAAGTGGCCTAGGACATGAACAGACACTTCTCAAAAGAAGACATTCATGGAGCCATCATATGAAAAAAGCTCAACACCACTGATCATCAGAGAAATGCAAATCAAAACCACAATGAGACACCATCTCACACCAGCAGAATGGCAGTGAAAAAGTCAAAAAACAACAGATGCTGGCTGGGTGTGGTGGCTCACGCCTGTAATCCAAGAACTTTGGAGGCCAAGGCGGGTGGATCACCTGAGGTCAGGAGCTCAAGACCAGCCTGACCAACATGGTGAAACCCCATCTTTAAAACAAACAAACAAAAAAAAAACCAGACACTGGTGAGGTTGCAGAAAAAAAGGAACACTTTTACACTGGTGGTGGGAGTATAAATTAGTTAAAGCATTGTGGAAGACAGTATGGTGATTCCTCAGAGATCTAGAGGCAGAACTACCATTTGACCCAGCAATCCTATTACTGGGTATATACCCAAAGGAATATAAATCATTCTACTATAAAGATACATGCACACATATGTTCATTGCAGCAGTATTCACAATAGCAAGGACATGGAATCAACCAAAATGCCCATCAATGATAGACTGGATCAAGAAAATGTGGTAGATATATAGCATGGAATACTACACAGTCATAAAAAGGAGCAAGATCATGAACACTGCAGGGACACGGATGGAGCTGGAAGCTGTTAGCAAGCTAACACAGGAACAGAAAATCAAATACCACATGTTCTCACTTGTAAGTGGAAGCTGAACGATAAGAACACATGGACACGGGCAGGGGGACAGCACATACTAGGGCCTATCAGTGGGGGAAAGGGGGAGCATAAGGAAGAATAGCTAATGAATGCTGGGCTTAATACCTAGGTGATGGGTTGGTCTGTGCAGCAAACCACCATGGGACACATTTACCTGTGTAACAAACCTGCACATCCTGCACCTGTACCCCAGAACTTAGAAGTTGAAAAAACAATGTCCAACAGGTATATGTGAAAATGTCCAATATCACTAATCATCACAGAAATACAAATCAAAACCACAATGAGAAATAATCTCATCTAGGTTAGAATGGCTACTATCCAAAAGACAAAAAGTAACAGATGCTGGAGAGGATTTGTTACTCTCCAGCATTGGGAAAAAGAAACATTCATACACTATTGGTGGAAATATAAGGTAGTACAGCTATCATGGAAAACGGTATGGAGATCCCTCGAAAAATTAAAAATACAACTACTGGCTGGGCGCAGTGGCTCACGTCTGTAATCCCAGCACTCTGGAAGGCTGAGGCAGGTGGATCACGAGGTCAAGAGATCGAGATCATCCTGGCCAACATGGTGAAACCCCGTCTCTACTAAAAATACAAAAAAATTAAGTGGGCGTGGTGGCGCATGCCTGTAGTCCCAGCTACTTGGGAGGCCGAGGCAGGAGAATTGCTTGAACCTGGGAGGTGGAGGTTGCAGTGAGCCGAAGTCGCGCCACTGCACTCCAGCCTGCTGCCTGGTGATGGAGTGAGACTCTGTCTCAAAAAAAAAAAAAACAAAACTACCACATGATTTAGCAATTCCACTGCTGGGCATATCCAAAAGAAAGGAAATCAGTATATTAAAAAGATGTCTGCATTCCTATGTACACTTGAATATTATTCACAATAGCCAAGACATGGAATCAACCTAAATGTCCATCAATGGATGAATGAATGAATGGTATATATATATAGAATTGAATATTATTCAGCATTAAAACAAATGAAATCCTGTCACTTGCAACAAAATGAATGAAAATGGAAGTCATTAAGTGAAATTAGCCAGGCATTGGCAGACAAATATCACATGTTCTCACTCACGTGAGAGCTAAAGAAGTGGATCTCACAGAAGTGAAGAGTGGTGGTCACTACCAGAGGCTGGAAAAGGAAGCGGGGATGAAAAGTAGTTGGTGAACGGGTACAAAAATACAATTGGATAGAAGGAATCAATTCTAGCATTCAACAGTACAGTCACAAATTTACAGTTAATAATTTATTGTATATTTCAAAACAAGTAGAAGAGAATTATAATGTTCCTGACACAAAAATAAAGGTTTGATAGATACATCATTAAGCCTAACTTCATCATTACACATTGTATACATGTATCAAAATATCACATGTACCCTCAAAACATATACAATATGCTATTAATATAGCAATTTTTTAAAATACCAAAACAAAAAAAAAGTCTGGGCATGGTGGCACACACCTGTAATCCCAGCACTTTAGGAGGACAAGGTGGGTGGATCATCTGAGGTCAGGAGTTCGAGACCAGCCTGGTGAAACCCCGTCTCTACTACAAATGCAAAAATTAGCTGGGCGTGGTGGCATGTGTCTGTAATCCCAGCTACTTGGGAGGCTGAGGCAGGAGAACTGCTTGAACCTGGGAGGCGGAGGTTGCAGTGAGCTGAGACTGCGCCACCGTACTCCAGCCTGGGTGACAGAGCGAGAGTCTGTCTCAAACGAACAAACAAAAACAACAGCAATGACAAAAATAGAATAAAAGTAAAAATACCAAAAAAGGAAATGAGAAAGGTCTCAAATAAATTAAATGATAATCTCTGAAATTGGAAAAATTATAAAATAAACCTACAACAATCAGGATGGAAATAGCAGAATATAACTGTCAAAGATACGACACAGAAAATAAAACCAAAAATATTGAAAAGATCAATTAAATTGACACAATAAGGCCAGGCACAGTGGCTCACACCTGTAATTCCTGCACTTTGGGAGGCCCAGGAATGATGATCACTTGAGGCCAGCAGTTTGACACAAGGCTATGCAACATAGTGAGATCCCCATCTCCATAAAAATGAAAAAAATCAGCTAGTGGCATGCACATTTATTAAGTAAAAAACAAAAACAAAAAAAGGCCAGGTGCAGTGGCTCACGCCTGTAATCCCAGTACTTTGGGAGGCCGAGGCGGGCGGATCACCTGAGGTCAGGAGTTTGAGACCAGCCTGGCCAACATGGTGAAACCCCATCTTTACTAAAAATACAAAAATTAGCCAGGCATGGTGGCAAGTGCCTGTAATCCCAGCTACTTGGGAGGCTGAGGCAAGAGAATCGCTTGAATCTGGGAGGCGAAGGTTGCAATGAGCCAAGATCGTGCCATTGCACTCCAGCCTGGAGGACAAGAGCAAGACATTGTCTCAGAAAAACAAAAATGACAAAATGCCAGCAAGAATGGCAAAGAAAAAAGGAGAGAGAAGAAACAATTTACCAACAACAAGAATGAGAAGGAAAAAGGGGGATATCACTAAAGACCCCATAGACATTTAAAGAATAATAGGGGAATTCTACAAACAACTCTATGTTCATAAATTCTGTAAGTTATATGAAGTGGGCCAATTCCTTGAAAGATACAAACTATGAAAACTCACCCAACTCTTTCTCCTCTTTTCACTACTGCACTTGAGTAGTCTTAAAAAATAAAAAATAATTAAAAACTCACCTAAAATGAAACAGATAACCTGAAAATTCTATATCAACTAAAGAAAATAAATCCAGGCTAGGTGTGGTGGCTCACGCCTGTAATCCCAGCACTTTGGGAGGCCAAGGTGGGTAGATCACTTAAGGTCAGGAGTTTGAGACCAGCCTGGCCAACATGGTAAAACCCCATCTCTACTAGGGAAAAAAAAAAAAACAATAATTAGCAGGGCATGGTGGCATGCACCTGTAGTCCCAGCTACTCAGGAGGCTGAGGCACGATAATCACTTGAACCCAGGAGGCAGAGGTTGCAGTGAGCCAAGATCGTACCACTGCACTCCAGCCCAGGTGATAGAGCAGGACTGTGGCTCAAAATACAAAGAAAAAAAATCCACAGTCAAAATCTGAACAAGAAATCTTAACAAGTCATTCAAAATGTCTGTTTAATGATACTTCAAAAAAGAGAATATGTAAATGGTGAACACATGGAAAGTTGTTTAATATCATTAGCCATTAGATGAACCATTAAATTAGATATCATTATATACTTATTAAGATGACTGAAAGAACTATATGGACAAAACCAAGTGCTGATGAGTATGCAGAGCAACCGAACTCCACATATTGCTAGTGGGAATATAAAACAACCATTCTGGGAAACAGTTTAGTAGCTTCTTTTTTTTGAAACAGAGTCTCGCTCTGTCACCCAGTCTGGAGTGCAGTGGCGCAATCTTGGTTCACTGCAATCTCTGCCTCCCGGGTTCAAGCGATTCTTCTGCCTCAGCCTCCTGAGTAGCTGGGACTACAGACATGCACTACCACGCCCGGCTAATTTTTCTGTATTTTTAGGAGAGACAGAGTTTCACCATGTTGGCAAGGCTAGTCTCAAACTCCTGACCTCATGATCCGCCTCCCAAAGTGTTGGGATTACAGGCATGAGCCACCACACCTGGCAAGTAGTTTCTTATAAAGTTAAAACATCCACTGCCCGTATTGCCCAGGAATCCCATTTCTAGGTATTTATCCTAGAAAAAGTAAAACTATTCACACAAGAACCTATACCTGAATGTTCACAACAGCTCTATTCGTAATCACTCCAAAGTGGAAACAACCAAAATGACCTTCAATGGATATATCCATACAGTGGAATACTACTCAGCAATAAGAAAGAACAAGCTTTTGATATGCAACAACATGAATATTAAAAACATTATGGTAAGCAAAAGATGTAGTCTGAAAATATTACATACTGTGTAATTCCATTTATATGACACTCTGCCAAAGGAAAAACCACAGTGACAGAGAGCAGATCAGTGGTTGCCGGGGAGTAGAGGGAAGACATGACTACAAAGGGGGTAGTAACACAAAGGAGTTTAGGGAGTGATAAAAGTGCTCTGTATCCTGATTATGGTGGCTAGAAGAATATAAACATGTGTATACCAAAAGAGTCAATTTTACTTCATGTTAATTTAAAAAATAAAATTTCAGGCCGGGGGCGGTGGCTCACGCCTGTAATCCCAACACTTTGGGAGGCCGAGGCGGGCGGATCACGAGGTCAAGAGATCGAGACTACCCTGGCCAACATGGTGAAACCCCGTCTCTACTAAAAATACAAAAAATAGCCGGGCATGGTGGCACGTGCCTGTGGTCCCAGTTACTCGGGAGGCTGAGGCGGAAGAATCACTTGAACCCAGGAGGCGGAGGTTGCAGTGAGCTGAGATTGCGCCAGTGCACTCCAGCCTGATGACATAGCAAGACTCCGTCTCAAAATAAATAAATAAATAAATAAAATTTCAGACCAGGCACAGTGGCTCACGCCTGTAATCCCAGCACTTTGGGAGGCTGAGGCGGGCGGATCACTTGAGGTCAGGAATTCAAGACCAGCTTGACCAACATGCTGAAACCCCGTCTCAACCAAAAATGCAAAAAATTAGCCGGGCGTGGTGGTGGGCGCCTATAGTCCCAGCCACCTGGGAGGCTAAAGCAGAAAACTCCGCCACTATACTCCTGCATGGGTGACAGAGTGAGACTATGTCTCAAAAATACATAAAATTTTAAAAAAATTCAAACACCCTTTACCAAAAAGCAGATTGAAAATACATCAACAGAGCTTTCAGTATGTTGAACACAGAAAATTTAAAAAGAGAATAAAATATCAAACACTAGAGATGATCAACAAAGCCAAAAAACTAGTTTTTGAAAAGACTAGCAACCAAATAAACTAGAAAACTATTGTTAAACACCGTGACCAAGTACAGCTAATCTCAAGAAAATGTTGATTCAAAATTAGTAATTCTATCATCATTCATTGTATTAACAAATTAACATAGAAAAACTAAGCATTTATGTCCAAATATGCCAAAATTATTTGATAAAACCTAATATGATTCTTGATTTTAAAACAAACAAAAGACTGGGCGCGGTGACTCACGCCTGTAATCCCAGCACTTTGGGAGGCCGAGGCGGGCAGATCACGAGGTCAGGAGTGCAAGACCAGACTGGCCAATATGGTGAAACCCCGTCTCTACTAAAAAATACAAAAATTAGCTGGGCATGGTGGCTTGTGCCTGTAATCCTAGCTACTTGGGAGGCTGATGTAGGAGAATCAGGGACCCGGGAGGCGGAGGTTGCAGTAAGCCAAGATCGCACCACTGCACTCCAGCCTGGGCTACAGAGCAAGACTCCATCTCAAAAACAAACAAACAAACAGAACAAACAAAAACCTTTTAAAGTAAAGCTAGCCTGGGCAACAGGGCAAAACCCTGTCTCCATTAAAAATACAAAAATTAGCCAGGAGAGGTAACGTACACCTGTAGTCCCAGCTACTCAGGAGGCTGAGGTGGGAGAATCACTTGAGCCCAGGAGGTAGAAGCTATGGTGAGCCAAGATTGTGCCACTGCAGTCCAGCCTGGGTGACAGAGCGAGAACCTGTCTAAATAAATTAATTAATAAAAAGCTAGAGACTCCCCTGAACTCTATAAGAGTAGTCTATCAGAGACCTACAGAGTAGAGACAGACTGACAGCATTCCCTTTAAACTCTAACAACAGCACAAGGATGCCCCCATCACCACTCTGACTCAACACTATAATAAAACTAGAAGAAGCTACAAGTATGAATACTGAAAAGGAGGAGATTATGGGCTGAATGATGTCCCCTAAAATTCACATGGTGAAGACCTAGCCCCCAGTATTCAGAATGTAACTATATTTAGAGACAGTGCATATTTTTCCCCAATAAATTTCCTCAGTTGTTGTATTCTTCCTTTATTTAACTTAAATGTTTTAACTTATTTATTTATTTATTTTACTTTAAGTTCTGCGGCATATGTGCAGATCATGCAGGTTTGTTACATAGGTACACACATGCCATGGTGGTGGTTTGCTGCAGCCATTGCCCCGTCATCTACATTAGGTATTTCTCCTAATGCTATCCCCCTCCCTAATCCCCTCTCCCCCTGCTATTCCTCCCCTAGCCCCCTACCCTCCAGGCCCCGGTGTGTGATGTTCCCCTCTCTGTGTCTGTGTGTTCTCATTGTTCAACTCCCACTTATGAGTGAGAACATGTGGCATTTGGTTTTCTGTTCTTGTGTCAGTTTGCTGAGAATAAAGGTTTCCAGTTTCATCCATGTCCCTGCAAAGGACATGAACTCATCCTTTTGATGGCTGCATAGTATTCCATGGTGTGTATGTGCCACATTTTCCTTGTCCAGTCTATCATTGATGGGCACTTGGGTTGGTTCCAAGTCTTTGCTATTGTGAACAGTGCCACAAGAAACACACTTGTGCATGTGTCTTTATAATAGAATGATTTATAATCCTTTGGGTATATAACCAGTAATGGGATTGCTGGGTCAAATGGTATTTGTATTTCTAGATCCTTAAGGAATTACCACACTGACTCCCACAATGGTTGGAATTCATTTACACTCCCACCAACAGTGTAAAAGCCTTCTTATTTCTCCACATCCTCTCCAGTATCTGTTGACTCCTGATTTTTTTAATGATCACCATTCTAACTGACATGAGGTGGTATATCTCAATGTGGTTTTGATTTACATTTCTCTAATGACCAGTAACGAGCTTTTTTTCATGTTTGTTGGATACAAAATCAATGTGTAAAAATCGCAAGCATTCCTATACACCAATAATAGACCAACAGCCAAATCATGAGTGAACTCCCATTCACAACTGCTACAAAGAGAATAAAATACCTAGGAATACAACTAACAAGAAATGTGAAGGATCTCTTCAAGCAGAACTACAAACCACTGCTCGTGGAAATAAGAGAGGACACAAACAGATGGAAAAACATTCCATGCTCATAGATAGGAAGAATCAATATTGTGAAAATGGCCATACTGCCCAAAGTAATTTATAGATTCAATGCTATCCCCCCACCAAGCTACCAATGACTTTCTTCACAGAATTGGAAAAAACCACCTTAAACTTCTTATGGAACCAAAAAAGAGCCCACTTTGGCAATAAAATCCTAAGAAAAAAAAAACAAAAAACAAAAAAAAAAAACAAAGGTGGAGGCATCACCCTACCTGACTTGAAACTACATTACGAGGCTACTGTAATCAGAACAGCATGGTACTGGTACCAAAACAGAGATATAGATCAATGGAACAGAACAGAGGCCTCAGAAAGAATGTCACACAACTACAACCATCTGATCTTTGATAAACCTGACAAAAACAAGCAATGGGGAAAGGAGTCCCTATTTAATAAATGGTGTTGGGAAAACTGGCTAGCCATACGCAGAAAGCTGAAACTGGATCCCTTCCTTACACCTTATACAAAAATTAACTCTAGATGGATTAAAGATTTAAACATGAGACCTAACACCATAAAAACTCTAGAAGAAATCCTAAGCAATACCATTCAGGAAATAGGCATGGGCAAGGACTTCATGACTAAAACACCAAAAGCAATGGCAACAAAAGCCAAAATAGACAAATGGCATCTAATTAAACTTAAGAGCTTCTGCATAGCAAAATAAACTATCAGTAGAGTGAACCAGCAACCAACAGAAAAAAATTTGCAACCTACCCATCTGACAAAGGGCTAATATCCAGAATCTATGGAGAACTTAAACAAATTTATAAGAAAAAAACAACCCCATCAAAAAGTGGGCAAAGGATATCAACAGATACTTTTCAGAAGAGATAGGGCCTTTAAATAGGTAATTAAGTTAAAATGAGACCATTAGGGTAGGCCCTAAAACAATCCGACTGGTGACCTTTTAAGTAGTAGTGATTAGGACACACAGAGAGACGTCATGGGCATGTATGCACAGAGATACGCCCACGTGAAGAGGCAGCAAGAAGAAGGCCATCTGCAAGCTAACCAGAGACACCTCAGGAAAAACCAACTCTGCCGGCACCTTGATCTTCAACTTTTTTTGAGCTGACAGAAGTGTAAGGAAATCACTTTCTGTTGTTTAAACCACCCAGTCTGTAGTATTTTGTATGGCAGCCATATCAAACTAATACAGGACACACAGATCCTCCATCTCAAGAAGTCAAGACAATGAACTGAAAACAAATAGAACTAGTAACAGTATAATAAGGCAGTCCAACACAGGAGTGATATGAGAAAGAATCAACTATTTTCCTCCACATTAGCAATAACCAATTAGAAAACGTAATACATAAAAAGATGCCATTTTTATGAACCAAAATAAAATTCCTAGGAATAAACTGAAAAAGAAATAAACCAAAGAGGAGATATACAAGAAGATCTGAATAAATAGAGATAGACCGTGTTTGATGACAGAAGCATAAGATGGCTGCTGCTCATACCCAAAAGGTAAATAAGAGAAAGACGTCTGGCCGGGTGTGGTGGCTCATGCCTGTAATCTCAATACTTTGGAAGGGTGAACAGGTGGATCACTTGAGGTCAGGAGTTCGAGACCAGTCTGGTCGACGTGGTGAAACCCCATCTCTACTAAAAATATAAAAAGCTAACTGAGCATGGTGGCGTGTGCCTGTAATCCCAGCTACTTGGGAGGCCAAAGCAGGAGAATTGCTTGACCCAGGGAGGCAGAGGTTGCAGTAAGCCCAGATCACACCACTTCATTCCAGCCTGGGTGACAAAGTAAGACTCAGTCTCAAAAAAAAAAAACATACAGGCCAGGCATGGTGGCTAACGCCTATAATCCCAGCACTTTGGGAGGCCAAGGCGGGCGGATCACGAGGTCAAGAGTTAGAGACCAGCCTGGCCAAGACGGTGAAACCTTGTCTCTACTAAAAACAAAAAAAAAATTAGCCAGGTGTGGTGGCACGTGCCTGTAGTTCCAGCTACTCAGGAGGCTGAGGCAGAAGAATCGCCTGAACCCAGGAGGCAGAAGTTGCAGTGAGCCAAGATCGCGCCACTGCACTCCAGCCTAGGTGACAGAGTGAGACTCCATCTCAAAAAAAAAAAAAAAAAAAATACAGAATGATGTCAATTGCTGTTCAGAAGTTGTACCAGTTCAAAAACAATTTTCCATGGCATGTTCTTTACAACCAATTAGTGGTAGACTTTTTCACAACTACAGAGAAAGCCTTAGCAACATAAGAAGACAAACAGACAAAAACTAAAAATCACACAACAGTTTGCCTCTCAGAGAAAAAAGTAAATGGTGACTCTGTTTTCTACAAAATTTAATTCTGATGGGGTAGGAGGCTACCTGACAGAGCAGATGAAGAAGCTGCCAAGACATTTCCCTCTGAATTTGTTTGTTTTGCCAAAAAAGACTGATAAAGACTAGGCCCTGGATCAGATTTTAATTTGATTAAGGTGGTATCTATTTTAACCACATGCCCTCAAGAATCCAGATTTGGAAAGAGGAATCCTGAGTCCAGAGCTTAAGGCCATAGAGAAGCCACTGACTGTAATGCTGGGTACAAATGCCACTGGGCTCTAACTGGGCAAGAATTATTATTAGGACTGCTATTATTTGAGTCAGTGTTTTAGGTTCAAAGTCACACAGACTTTGAGGGCTGTGGCCCTAATCTCTTTTTGTATGCCTTATTTTTAGTGTACAAATTTTCAGGACACGAGGTTATATTCAGGAATGCACAAATTCCAGTATAGCCAAAAGGCCTCTGATGAAAGATATCAGTCTCCATAAATTAATACACAAACACCACGCAATCCTTTGACAAGCTGATTCTAAAATTCATCTGGAAAAGAAAAAGCTCAACAGCAGCCTCGAAATTCTGGAAAAATAAGAACAAGTAGGGAAGTCTCTCCTTGGTAAGCTGCCTTTCCATGGTTGCTGGGCAAAGCAGGGAGAGGAAGGAGGGAGGAGAGGCTGAGTGAGCTATTCTAAGAGGACCGGTTAAATTAAGTCCAGATGTCTGAGGTGCAGGTCAATGTGATTTGACTGCTCACAGTAGAGCGGGTGGTCAGGGGAACCTGGCATGTCCCTAAAACAAAGACAGCCTTGCTGAGCATCTGTGCTCTCCTCAAGTTTACAGCAAGGTCTGCAGAGGGGATTTATTCTACCAGAGACAAAGTCTTTGGTAACTAACCTACATGGTATTGTCACAGGAATAGACAAATTGATTTTCTTTTTCTTTTTTAGCATCTATTTGGTGAAATAAAAAAATTTTTTGACAAGTTGATTTTATGGAACAGAATAGTAATAATATCTAATACACAGTACTTACGCACTGGGCAATGTTTTAAGTGCTTTCTGTACATTTATTTAACTCTCACAACCACCTATGAAGTAGGTATGATGATCACAGAGAGGTTAACTAGCATGACCAAGGTCATATAGCTATTAAGGCACAGAACTGGGACTATGTGGAAAACAAATCCCCATTATATATGGGAATTTAGTTTATGATAAAGGTAAAACTTCAAGTCAGGGGAATAATGATGAACTAGTCACTAAATGGTGTTGGAGGAAATGACTACCAATGTGAAAAAAAATAAAGTTAGATTATAACCTCCCATAATTCACAAAAACTTAATTCCAGATAAAGAGCTAAAATTTTAACTCCTTTAGGGGAAAATATAAGAAGGTCTTCTTAATCAAAACATAAAAAAAATACAAAAAAACTATTAAAAACTGATAAAGAAGGCGGGATGCAGTGGCTCACGCCTGTAATCCCAGCACTTTGGGAGACCAAGGCAGGAGAATCACCTGGGCAACATGGCGAAACCCCATGGTACAGAAAATAAGCTGGGCGTGGTGGCATGCACCTATAGTCCCAGCTACCAGGGAGGCTGAAGTGGGAGAATTGCAGAGGTCGAGGCTGCAGTGAGCCATGATTGTGCCACTGCACTCCAGCCTGGGTGACAGACTGAGACTCTGTCTCAAAAAAATTTCATAAAGATGACAATGTAAAAATGAAAATCATCTACATGCTAGAAAGACACAATACAATTAAAACACAAGCCTAAAAGGAAATATTTTTCAACATTCCAGAATATACAAAAACTACTCCAACAAATCCAGAATAAAGAACTCTTACAAATTAATAAGAAAAACAAAACATCCTAATAGAAAAATGGGTAGAAAAATTCACAGAAAAGGAATAAAGAAGAGTCAATAAACATAAAACAGACAGCATCTTTTGCCATAGAATTCACAAAAATTAAAAAGGCTGGTAGTATTCACTGCTGGTAAGGCTATGGGCAAACAGATATTTCTCATACACCGATCATATACTAGCCCTTCTGAAAGGAAATTTGGCACTATTTATTAACATTTGTCTTGCACATACCCTTCAACTCAACAGGTCTATCCCCTCCCTAGAAAAAAGATTAACTGGCACACAGGCACAAAAGGTTACTGTAATAATTTTCATTGAAGTGTTGTTAGTAAAAGTATAAACTTAGGAACAACTTAAATGTCAATCAGTAGGGAATGATTAAACATATTTCTATATTACAGAACACTATGCAGCAGATAGTGTTGTATTGATAAAGTAGATCTCTCTATGTATTGATAAAGTAGATCTCTATACTAACATTGAAAGGAAACTAAGCAAGTTTCAGAACCACACACACTAAATAGAACTATACTTCTATCTACATATGTTTATACATGAATATAAACACAACAAAATAAAAGGTATACATAAAAACAATGACAAAGGTTATCTGTGGGCTCAGAGGTTAAGAGTGTTAGTCAAAAAGAATTTTTGCTCTGTCTTAATCTGATTTTGGTCAATAAGCATTAACCATATTTGTATAACTTTTGAAACAGTAAAACAATGGCTGGGCATGGTGGCTCCCAGCACTTTGAGAGGCCAAGGCAGGTGGGCAGATCACTTGAGGCCAAGAGTTCGAGATCAGCCTGGCCAACATGGCAAAACCTTGTGTCTAGTAAAAATACAAAAATTACCCAGGCGTGATGGTGCACACCTGTAATCCCAGCTACTCGGGAGGCTGAGGCACAAGAATTGCTTGAACCTAGGAGGCGGAGGTGGCAGTGAGCTGAGATGGCACCACTGCACTCCAGCCTGGGCGAATGAGGGAGATTCTGTCTCAAAAACAAAACAAAAATACACTTACATTATACAGTCACCTGTATTATACAAAAGAGTGCCTTATACATTATAGTTCTCAATAAAATCTTGGCTTAAAAAAAGGAGTCATCTCTTAAGTATAAAAAGCCCACTGAAAGGTCATTATATACTTTTGCAAGGGACAAACTGGCCAACACAGAACACAAATGACACATATGATGGCAGTCTAACAAGCAAGAGAAAAAAAAAGTCATCAGCGGTAACGGTTGGACATTACTAAAAACAGATGATAGCAAATTATAACCACCATTGTTTGAAGGCTTTCCCTGAGCAAGAAACTGTGCCAGATGACCTGTGTAAGCATTATTTGGAATTCTTAACATTAACCTGTGACATATTCCCATTTTACTAATTAGGAAAATATGGCTTAGAGAAACCAAATATCAGGCTTAAGGCCAGACTTTTCTCACTACAAGCTGTCCTCTACTGGGACTAGGATGGAGACTGGGACCGAGGAGACCCCTTCTGCCCTGAACCCATGTGCTTAGCTGCCCTTACTATACTCTGCGTCCTTGAAGCATGCTCCCAAGCTGTCCTGTTCATCCAGACTGGCGTTCTCCTCCTCCTCCTCGCTCTCGGTTCTCCAGTATGCTGGTCGCTTGATGGGCCGCTTCCCTGGGGTGCGCTGGGAAGCAGGACTGTTAGACACTGTACCCAGCCCACTGCTGGAGCTCCCACTGCTTCGGTCCTGCCCCCCGGTCCACCAGGCCTGCAGGCTGGAGGTAGCCGGTGAGGACGATGAGGACTGCAGGTTGGCCATGCACAGCATGCCCTGGATGGCCTCCTGAGTGCTGGGAGAAGCTGGGGCCTCGCTGCAAGGGACAGAGGAGAAATACCGATGGAGTTGATTTTAGCTGTCAGAGTAAACTGGTCATCAGAATACTCAGGGAGGAGGGATAACAGCTATGAGGATCAAGGTGGGAGGAAGGGGAGAATCAACCAAAGTAAAAATTTAGAATTCAACCTAAGGATCAAGACAGTATCAAAGATTGTTTTCATGAAAAGCCAGTCCTTTTTGCCTTATGTCTCTCCACAAACAGCAGGCAAGGTGGCAAAAAAAGGGGCACACCTCCCTCCCTGTTTATGCATGCTGTATTCTCCTTGTATGATTCTTCCAGCCCCTCTTCCCAATTTCCTAAGTGCCCAAAATCAATTCCTCTTAAAGTCTATACATCTTATTGCCATCAGATCTTAAATTCCTTAGGACAGGTTTCATGCCTACTTTATTCCTTCACCCAAATGCCCTGGATAATTCTTTGTCCCTTTAAATGGCTCAATAAATTATCTACTAATTGGCTGACCTGGCACCTTGGGCGGGAGCAGGGGTTGCTGTCTGATAGCCTGGAAAGGGAAGATAAAAGCCAGTACTCACGTGAGGGCAGCATAGTCAGGTCCCCCCACCTGCCTGCTGGCCTTGAGCAGATCAAGAATGCCACCAGCTCCACTACCATTCCCAAGCTTGCCTTCAACCCCTTCCACCATGTCCTCGTCTGTTGTATAGTCCTCCTGTGGGAGAGAGAGTGTATCACCTCAGCTGCCCAGGATTGGTCTAGGAAGGCCCCAATACAGGGGTGATGGTCTGACTCCTGACAATATCTTCTGAGCACCAAGTATAGACCAAGCACTAAGCAGAACATTCATTATTTTATCTTAATTTCCAAGGTATCTTTGTGAGGTAGGTATTATACTCCCATTTTAAAGAGATAAGAAAACTAAGGCACAAGGAAGTTAAATAATTTGCACAAGGCCACATCAGATACTTCATATTAGATACTCTTTCTGCTAAATCACACTTACTTTTATTTTTTGAGACGAAGTCTCGCTCTGTCGCCAGGCTGGAGTGCAGTGGCGCAATCTTAGCTCACTGCAACCTCTGCTTCCCGGGTTCAAGTGATTCTCCTGATTCAGCCTCCTGAGTAGCTACGACTACAGGCACACATCACCACACCCAGCTAATTTTTGTATTTTTGGTAGAGACAGGGTTTCAACATGTTGGCCAGGATGGTCTCAATCTTTTGACCTCATGATCTGCCCACCTCGGCCTCCCAAAGTGCTGGGATTACAGGCGTGAGCTACGGCACCCAGCCCACACTTTTATTCTACTCTGTATTAAAGGATTTTTTTAATGTATTTCAATTAAATTGAAATCTTCCATTTATATACTCAGCACACTTAGCACACAATCTTTCATTTAATAAGTATTTCATTGTGTGCACTGGCTCACCCTGTGATTCAAGCAATTTGGGAGGCCAAGGCAAAAGACTGCTTGAGCCCAGGAGTTTGAGACCGGTCTGGGCAACACAGCAAGACCCTATTGGTACCAAAAAAAAATTTTTTTTAAAGAATTAGCCCCATGTGCCGGGCATGGTGGCTCACGCCTGTAATACCAGCACTTTGGGAGGCTGAGGCGAGCAGATCACAAGGTCAGGAGTTCAAGACCAGCCTGGCCAACATGGCAAAAACGCTGTGGCTACTAAAAATAAAAAAATCAGCTGCACATAGTGGTGGACACCTATAATCCCAGCTACTTGGGAAGCTGAGGCAGGAGAATCGCTTGAACCCAGGAGGCAGAGGTTGCAGTGAGCCGAGATCATGCCATTGCATTCCAGCCTGGGCAACAAGAGCAAGACTGTCTCAAGAAGAAAAGAATTAGCCCTGTATGGTGGTATAAGCCTGTGATCCCAGCTACTAGGGAGGCTGAGCTGGCCCCGGAGGTCAAGACTGCTGTGGACTATGATCATGCCATTTCACCCCAGCCTGGGCAACAGAGTAAGGAGACCCTGTCTCTAATAATAATAATAATAATAATAATAAATAAATTATTCAGGAAATGAATGCATAGGATGTCTTTCTCCCCGCATATCCCCCAACTAGAATGATAATTTGCCTTCTGAATGAGCAGAAGACTAGATCCAGGGCAGAAGCCTACCTCAATGTCAAACTCAACTTCTCCTGGTTCACGAACTCGGTTGGGGTCAGAGCAAGGCTTCGCACGGGGCAATTTCCGGGGAAATTCTAGAAAACAATGGAATGCACTTATTATGAAGCTATGATTAGCATTTCGGCCAAATACCCAGAAGAAGAAAAATAAGACTGATTTTCTTGAAGTAATGACCACAGATGACTAATTTAGAGAGGTTAGGGATCAGCTGATAAATAAATCTCTAGAACAAAGGAAACAATGAAGGCCTTTAGAACCTAGTATAGCAGAGTGTCAACAAGTACAGGCCTAAGGTCTTGAGCGCATCAAGAGGGCCAAAATCAAATATAAAACAGGCAGGGGCTGGGCACAGTGGCTCACACCTGTAATCCCAGCACTTTGGGAGGCCAAGGGGGGTAGATCACCTGAGGTCAGGAGTTTGAGATCAGCCTGACCAACATAGTGAAATCCCATCTCTACTAAAAACACAAAATTAGCTAGGCATGTTGGCACAAGCCTGTAATCCCACTACTCAGGAGGCTGAGGCAGGAGAATTTCTTGAACCCGGGAGGTGGAGGTTACAGTGAGCCAAGATTGTACCATTGCACTCCAGCCTGGGCAATAAGAGTGAAACTGTCTCAAAACAAACCAACTAACCCCAAAAAATGAGCAGGGGAGGAAAAAGAAAGAAGAGAGACATACTTGGTCTTATTATGAGAGTTGCCTTCTCCTTTCCCAATCTCTCGTCAATCTGCAGCTCATCATCTGAATCCAAGTCAAATTCATCTTCCATCACCTGTTCTGCCACCAGCCTAGCCTTGTCCACCTTCTTTGCTATCTTGGTTCGCCGAGATTTGGGTAAGTTCTTCACCCTTTTCGTACTGAAGGGAAAGAGAACATAAAAACAGTCACCAGCAATATTAAGATTGCAATTCTCTCTACACTGACCTACAGATTCAATACAATCCCTATCAAAATCCAGCCAGTTTTTTCAATAAAAAGTTGGTAGTAAAATGTACATGGACATATAAAGGACCTAACACAGCCAAAATAATTTTGAAAAAGAATGAAGTTGGAGGACTTATACTGCTCAATTCCAAAATTTACTCTAAAGCTATGGTAATCAAGGCAATGCAGTATCAGCATAAACACAGACATAGAGATCAGCAGAAAAGAACTTTTGAGTTCCGAATAAACCCTTAAAATTTATGATCAACTGATTTTTGACAAGAGTTGCCAAAGCAACTCAGTGGAGGAAAGGATGGTCTTTTCAATAAATGTTGCTGAGAAAAATGGATGCAAAGAGGCTGGACACAGTGGCTCACGCCTGTAATCCCAGCACTTTGGGAGGCCGAGGTGGGTGAATCACAAGGTCAGGAGTTTGAGACTGGCCTGACCAACATGGTGAAACCCTGTCTCTACGAAAAATACAAAAATTAGCCAGGCGTGCTGGCTGGTGCCTGTAGTCCCAGCTACTCAGGGGGCTGAGGCAGGAGAATTGCTTAAACCCCAGAGGTGCAAGTTGCAGTGAGCTGACATGGTGCCAACTGCACTCCAGCCTGGCGACTGAGCGAGACTCGGTCACACACAAAAAAAAGAAATATGGATGCAAAGAAATGAATATGGACCTTTACCTCACATCACACACAAAAATGAACTCAAAATGCATCACACATCTAAATGTAAAAGCTGAAACTATAAAACTAGAGGAAAACAGAGAAAAATATTATTATGACCTGGGATTAAGTAAAATTAAAAATTTTTATATTTCAAAAGAAACCATTAAGAAAATAAAATATAAGCCACAGACTGGGAGACAATATTTGGAAATCGTTTGTCTGGCAAAGGATTTGTATCTATAATTTTTTTTTTTTTAGACAGTGTCTCACTCTGCCGCCCAGGCTGGAGTTCAGTGGCATGATATTGGCTCACTGCAACCTCTGCCTCCCAGGTTCAAGTAATTCTCCTGCCTCAGCTGAGAGTGCAGGTGTGTACTACCACACCTGTAATTTTTGTGTTTTTAGTAGAGACAGGGTTTTACCATGTTGGTCAGGCTGGTTTCGAACTCTTGACCTCAGGTGACTCGCCTACCTTGGCCTCCCAAAGTGCTGGGGTTACAGGCATGAGCCGCCATGCCTGGTCTGTATCCAGAGTATTTTTAAAACTCTTAGAATTCAATAATAAGACAACACAATTATAAAACAAGCAAAAGTCTGAATAAGACATTTCTCCAACTCCAAAGATAACACATAAATGGCCAACAATCACAGGAAAAGATGCTCAACACTGTTAGTCATTAGGGAAATGCAAATAAAAACCTTACTGCCATTTGTGACAACATGGATGAAACTGGAGGACATTATGCTAAATGAAACAAACCAGACACAGAAAAAAATATTATCTAACTTATATGTAGAATCTAAACAAGTCAAACTCAGCTGGGTGCAGTGGTTCATGTGTATAATCCCAGGGATTGGGCGGCCAAGGTAGGAGACTCACTTAAGTCCAGCAGTTCGAGACCAGCCTTAACAACAGAGCAAGACCCTGTCTCTACCAAAAAAAAATGTTTCTTGTTTTGTTTTTACATTAGCCAGGTGTGGTGGCACATGCCTGCAGTCCAAGCTATTCAGAAGGCTGAGGTAGGAGGGATTACTTGAACCCAGGAGTTCAAGATTATAGTAAACTATGACCGTACCACTGTGCTCTAGCCTGACTGACAGAGCAAAAACCTGTCTCAAAAATATTTGTTTAAAAAGTCAAACTCATAGAAGCAAAGAGTAAAATGGTGGTTACCAGGTGAACAGGAGACATACTGATAAGAGAGTACAAAATTTCAATAATATAGGATAAATTCTAGAAATCTAATGTACAGCAAGGTGACTGTAGTTAATAATACCATATTGCAGTCCAAGGGCAACAAGTCATCTGCCTGCCTTGGCCTCCCAAGGTGTTGGGATTACAGACATGAGCCACTGCACCCAGCCATGTTTTATTTTCTTATTTTTTATTAAAAAAAATACACATACAATGAGGTAACACTTTACATCCACCAGAATGGCTATAGTCAAAAAGAAAATAACAAATGTTGGCCAGTAAGTGAAGAAACCCATGATTGCTGGTTGAAATGAACACTGCCTTTGTCCAGAACCCAAAAGTGGCTTAGACAATCCTGTTAACACATAGTAGATGATATTAACCAATACAAACTGCTGAATAAAACCTCATAAACAGTTAAAAAGAAACATGTTTTTGGGCCGGGCGCGGTGGCTCACGCCTGTAATCCCAGCACTTTGGGAGGCTGAGGCAGGCGGATCACCTGAGGTCAGTAGTTCGAAAGCAGCCTGACCAACATGGTGAAACCCTGTCTTTAAAAAAAAAAGAAAAAGAAACATGTTTTTGGTAAATCAGTACATTGATACATTCAGCAACTGGTAATTTTGTTAAACTGACTTTCAGTGAAGTGGCTATCATTTAACTGACCTGTTTTCTACCTCAGAGAGTTGAGGATTAAAATAGCTCATACAGAGCCTGATCCATGTCAACTGCTCCATGTAGCTAATATTATAAAGTTCTCTGGCTCTCAGTTTTCACATTAGTAAAATGGAGATAATAATACTCACTTTTGGGGTTGTTGTGAAGATTAAATAAAATAGTATATGTAAACAGCTAAGATAGACTGACACAGAGCAGATGCTCAATAAATGACAGTTACGTATACCCTGATCTTTTATTAACTTTTAATAATTAAAAGTTTCAGACCCCTGCCTCCTTCCCTTTACCCTGAAAAATTAAAAAATTTCAGCTGGGTTGTGGTAGTGCATGTCTGTAGTATCAGCTAACTCAGGAGGCTGAGACAAGAGAACTGCTTGAGCCCAGGCAACACAGCAAGACCCTGTCTCTAATAATTTTCAAACATACACAAAAATATAAAAGTATAATGAATTCTCATGTATCTATTACTCAGCTAAGTTTCAGCAATGATCAACACAGCCAGTCTTGTTTCATCTATACCCCACTCACTGCAAAACACCAAGTTTAGAGAGAAGCCCAGACATAGCATCATATCATCTGTAAATATTTCTATACTTTGACTATCTGGGTTCACTTAACAGCTTCTGGCAGCTGCAGCAGGTAATAAGCAGCAACACAAGAGGGACCGCTGGCGGGGTGGGGGGCAGGAAATGTCTTATTGTAACCTCAACAGCCATTATAGGCTGGATTCAGGACTCTAAATTTTCTCCTCTCCAGGAGACCTATCATGAGTTCTGGATAAAGGCAATATTCAGCAGTCTCTCTAATCTTACACTTTAGTAACTGGATTCTCAACCCCCAAGAACAGCTCTGTTGCTTTCACGATCTGCCTTACTCTCACTCCCTTTTCCCTTATTTACCACACAGGTGGGCCCAGATGAACCTGAAGATAACTTTTTCCTACAAAGAGGCTATTAAGGTACCTTGGTTGTTTGTGTTTCCACATTGTTCATACTCTGCACTTGGCTCTTGACTGTTGCTGTCTAGTGTTCTGAGTAAAATAGCCCTTACTGCCTTCCCCCTGCCTCTGCCTCTATGTATGTCAGGCTTTCTGACAATCTTCTCAGATTCTGGTCATAGCCACATTATTATCACCATCTTCATAGTGAATACTTTTGTCTCTATCTTCATCATTTATTATTATCATTATTAAGCATTTATTATATGGCAAGCCCTATGGTTAACGTTCTACATATATTATCTCATTTAATCCTCCAACAACCCTAAAGCAACGTTTTATGGTGTTTTTTGTTTGTTTGTTTTTGGAGACGGTGACTTGCTCTGTCGCCCAGGCTGGAGTGCAGTGGCACGATCTCGGCTCACTGAATCTCCGCCTCTCACATTCAAGCGATTCTCCTGCCTCAGCTTCCCAAGTAGCTGGGATTGCAGGCACATGCCACCACGCCAGGCTAACTTGTTTTGTGTGTGTATGTGTGTGTGTGTATTTTAGTAGAGACGGGGTTTTACCATGTTGGCCAGGATGGTCTCGATCTCGTGACCTCGTGATCCGCCTGCCTCATCCTCCCAAAGTGCTGGGATTACAGGCATAAACCACCGCACCTGGCCTTAAAGTTAAGTTTTTTTGGTTTTGTTTTCGCTTTGTTGTTGTTAAGTAAATTTTAACTATAGAATACGTATAATCAGGACACTGAAGCTCAGAAAGGTTAATTAGTTTGCCAAAGTAGAACAGTGAATGTGTGTCACAGCTGGGATTTAAACTTGGGATTACCTGATTCCCAAACCCATGATTTTGTTGTAAACAGCTTTTATTTTATTCTTTTAAAAATTGTTCCTTTAAAATTACTTAAAGAAAATACATGCTCATTGTACAAAATTCAAATGCTACTGAAGTGAAAATTTGCTCTCTTACCTCCCTACCATACTTTCCAGGGATAGCCACTGCTAAAAACTTGGTATAACAAGGCCAGGCATGGTGGCTTATGCCTGTAATCCCAGCATTTTGGGGGGCTGAGGCGGAAGGATCACTTGAGGACAGAAGTTTGAGACCAGCCTGGCCAATATGTGGAAACCCTGTCTCTACTGAAAATACAAAAATTAGCTGGCGTGGTGGTGTATGCCTGCAGTCCCAGCTATTTGGGAAGCTGAGACACGAGAATCACTTGAACCAACAGGGCGGAGGTTGCAGTGAGCCGAGATTGCCCCACTGCACTCTAGCCTGGGCAACGGAGCAAGACTCTGTCTCAAAAAAAAACTTGGTGTAACAAGCATAAAATATGTAACTAGGCCAGGCGGCTCACACCTGTAATCCCAGAACTTTGGAGGCCGAAGTAGGAGGATCACCTGAGTCTAGGAGTTAGAGATCAGCCTGGGCAATACAGAGACCCCATCTCTATTTTTTTAAAAAAAATGTATTTACATATATACACACATACACACACACACACCACATCACACATATCACGTCACACTATTTGCCTAAATGTACATACTTATCTCTGGAAGAAAACCACTGACATTGGTTGTCCATGGGGAGGTAAACAGGAAAACAGATGGGTGTGAGATTTTTCACTGTTCTCTTTCACATCGTTTTATTTTTAAACCTTGTAAATCACATTTTTAAACCTCTTCAAAAAATACAGATAAAAGTCTATATATTGCTTTTCCATACGTGCATATACATACACATGTGCATACATGCCTTTTTAAAAGTAAAAATGGAACTATTCCTATGTATTGTTCTGTAACCTGATTTTAAAAATATACCTTGAACATCTTTGTCAATAGATACTGAACTATCTCATACATTCTTCAGATACACCATCGTTTATCCAGCCCTCACTGATGAACATTTGGATGTTTCCAATTACTATTACAAACAATGGTGCAGTGAATACTGAACATTTATCATTATATACTTGTGTACAAGGATTTCTGTAAACTAAATTCCTAAAAATCTAATGGCAAGTCAAAAGGTGTAGAAAAAACTAATGCTTTTAGTAAGTATGCTATACTAATTTCTACCAGTGGTTCTCTCCCAATAACTTGAAGTTTCTACAACTGATATAAAATCTTTCTCAGGCTTGCCAATTCAATTTCAGACCTCTCCCTCTACCCACCTCCAACACCACACCATGGTTCTCTGAACTAAGCAATGACACACATCATAATATCTAGGTATTGCCCTAAGTACAGTCCCTCCTCACCCATGTTCCAACCCCTAGATTCCAACTCCATTCCCTGTCTCAGTGGCATATTACCACTGACAATTCCAGTTACCTCTGTGCTCCTCCTTCCCAACTCACCTGCCATTAGACATCAATAGGGCCAATGGGTTCTCATTTCCATCAAGGTCCAAGTCCGGTGAGTCATCATCTGAGTCATTCAAGCAGGCACCAGTGATGTTGAACTGCAGGAGTAGGAGGCTCAGTTGTCACCTGTCTGGGACTCCCTTGGGAATCACGATGCCAAGTTCCCTCTGGTTTCACTGGTTGAGTTCACTGTCAAAACCAACTGAGCCAAGGCCTTCTGCTATACTGTCCCCCCACCCCTACTGATCACAGGAGCAGGAGGTTGAAAATGTGTGCTGGTTTAGGGGATACCTATCAATCTTGTGAACCATGTTCCCTTAAAAAAGAGGGGGCACATCTTCAGGTGCCCATGGAGAGAATCACAATCCTGAGGCAAGAAGGAGCCCTGGTGGAGGGCTTTTCTCAAAGACCTACTCAAGACTACAACCTGACACTTATATGCAATGTTTTCAAATCTCATTCCTGTCCTAGCATTTCAAAATTCAGCTAAGTGTCATGTTTTCTAAAAAGAGCTCCTGAAAATCTTCCCTATCCAGACACAATCAACCCTCCTCTGTATCTCAGGGTCCCACACACACTCTTGATTGTGGCATTCACAATACTTGATTGCACTCATTTATTTTTATGCCTGTCTTTCTCACTCGCCTGTCAGCCTCTTGAGAGTTACATCCACAGCACCTATCACAGTGCCCAGCATAGAAAGGTCTCAATAAATGCCTGTTAAATGAGTGGGACTGGTAGCCAAACACCAGGGGGCCTAAGGGACATGGTAGCCAGACAGGATAGCCTGCTTTGAAATCCTGCTCTTCCAAGGGACACCCAAAAGGGTTGGGCTGAACCCATGGGCCAGGACCCACCTTTGCTTTCTGGAAAGAGCCTGTCTTCAGTGCCTGATGATTGTATGTGTCCATGAGATTATAGCTCAACTGGCCAGCAGGCCCCAAGGCTGAACTCTCCTTGCCCTTTCGCTCTGCCTTCTTGAAGAGTTCCTTGGGCTTCAGGCCTTTCTTCTTTGAACCATTTTTGGAGGGCAGTGACAGCCTGGACATGGACATTGAAGTGGGATGGGCTGGCCTGGTTAGGGGAATGGAGCCGGCTGGGAAGATCCTCTGCAGCCCAAAGATATTGCTCGTCTTCCCAACGTTCTGTTGGAAGATGTCCTACAAGAGTGTTAGTACATGATGGGGTTAGAGCTTACTCAAGGGTTCTCTCAACACTAAGAGCAGAGGTCTGTTCCTGGCACCAATGGCACTGCCATGGAAGTGGCTTACAGATGCTCCACGTATGCACACCCTCGCTTTTCCATAATGAGTCATCAAGAATTCATTGGGTGGCATTACTTTACCCAGCCATTGACAATAAGAAGACGAGCAAAGCACTACTGTCAAAATTGGAGAGAAAATACTCCATAAGTAGTTGACGTGAGATAGAAAACAATCAAGTACTAATCTGTGGTTCAAACTCTAAGGACTATAGGATCTAAGAGAAGGAGAGAGGTTGTAGTTCCAATTCAGCTACTAGCTAGCTCTGTAACCTGAAGAAAGTAATCTGACCATTTGAGACTGTTTGCTCAGCTGTAAAATTAAAGGACTAAACTGGAAAGGTGATTTTTGAAGATGTTCTGTGGCTCCTTTGAGCTTCTTAGGAGAAGCCCTAAGAACTGGGGGTAGGTAGAAGGCAAATGACAAGAACAAGTGGAGCCCTAGGCCTCCCACCTTCATCTTACTCAAAGCAGCTATGCTTTAAATATTGGGCTTCCCCTAAAATGTCATTTTTTTAAAAAGGATTCCATTGCTTTAAAATATCTGAAAGCCCATGGACCACATATAATCTATCTCTAAGTCCTCTTCCAACCAGTCCAAAGTTTTGTGGTTTAAGTGGGAAGTGCTGGAGAAAAGGTAGGCCTTTAACTATCCTGAATGATTTTGACAGATGGGAGTGGAGGAAAAGGAGAGGTAGGAAGTAGACACTGTAAGCTATGGTGTAGGCAGTGAAACATGTTTCAAGCAGTGAGGCTAGAAGCCCAACTTCCCAGCTCACTCTGACCACCCTTCAGCATGGACGTATATATCCTGGGCACTAAATAGAACTTCATAGCTTCTGAGCTTAAAGGAAAGTCTAATTCTCCTCTGGTGCCTCTGCTACTTCACCATCCCACACCAATTTCTCTCTTTGCTATAAAGTCTACTAATAACAATGGCTCACATTTATTGAGTACTTACTCTGCCAGGCACTGTGTGAGGGGCTCTACATATGTTAGCTTTTTATCCTAACAAAATTCTGAAAGGTTAGTGTTATCCTCACTTTACAGATGAGGAAATTGAGGCTCTGAAAGGCTTGCAAGTGACAGAGCAGGAACCAGAACCCAGGTTTCTCTGAATCTCTTACCACTATACCTTACTGCCTCTTGGTATATGCCACTTGTTGAAACATGGCTTTGTAATCATCTTCACCCCGAGAGAACTGTCATTTTGCAGAATGCAGAGACTGAGTCAAAATATTAATAATAACAACAACTACCACCACCACCCACCACCACGACCCACCATCAGAATTTGTTGTGCACCTACTGTGTGCCAAGCACTCTACTTTTGTGCTCAACCTACATTACCTTATTTAATCCTTTTAACAATCCTTGAGTAGGTACAATTATTCCCATTTTGGAGATGAGAAAACTGAAGCCCAGAGAGCTTAACTTTGCTCAGGTCCTCTACTAGGCTGAGTTCTTTGTGGTCAGGCACTATTTATATATTTTAAGAGCCTAGCCCAATGTGCAGCACACTTGAAATACAGTAATAATTATCTGAACAAATGAATTGGGTCTTTGGTAGGGTCTTGCCGACCCTTCCCCCTGGGCTCTCATGCTAACTGCAGAGGCCTAACCTGTCACTTGAGCCTCAAGGCCTTCCCAAATGCCTTCTCTTCCCTGCCCCATGCTCCTTACTTCCACCATGCGGATCTCCCTGGCCAGATCTTTAATGAGCTGTACAGTTCGCACTGTCTCCGGGATCTCATCCTCATGGTCTGGCAGAGCCTGTCAAACAAGAGGCATAAGGAATAAACCCACACACAAAGAGACAACTGATTTTGGACAAATAGGTCAAGGCAATTCAATAGAGACAGCATAGTTGAACAAATGGTTCTGTACCAACTAGATATCTACATGCAAAAAAAAAGAAAGAACCTCAATTCATATCTTACACCATACACACAAACACAAACTTAAAATGGATCAGAGACCTAAATGTTAAACCTGAAACTATAAACCCTTTAGACCGAGCTTGTCCAACCCACTATCCAGGATGGCTTTGAATATGCGACTCAACACAAATTAGTAAGCTTTCTTAAAACATTATGAGATTTTTTTTTTGAGACAGTTTTGCTATTATTGCCCAGGTTGGAGTGCAATGGCGCCATCTCGGCTTGCTGCAACCTCCACCTCCCGGGTTCAAGCAATTCTTCTGCCTCAGCCTCCCCAGTACCTCAGATAACAGGTACATGCTACTACGCCCAGCTAATTTTTTGTATTTTTAGTAGAGATGGGGTTTCGCCATGTTGGCCAGGCTGGTCTCAAACTCCTGACCTCAGGTGAACTGCCCATCTCATCCCCCCAAAATGCTGGGATTACAGGCGTGAGCCACCACACCCCAGCCGAAAACCCCTGCTTTAGACAGAGGAGAACATCTTTGTGGCCTTCAGTTAGGCAGATTTCTTAGATAGGACACAAAAAACATGGACCAGAAAAGAAAAAAGTTGATCAACTGGACTTAAAAAGCAAGGCTTCTTTTTGAAAAACCTCTATTATGTCAGCACCTCTGCTACTTTGCAAACCACAGACTGAGAGAAAATATTTGTAAAACATCTATCTAATAAAGGACAGTATCAAGAGGTATAAGGAACTAAGTTGTGGGCTTGGGCCACACCCCTCAAAAAAGTCAAGGACCTCAAGGAGATTAATGAGGACAAACCAGCCTCTCCACTTGTGAGGAAAGAACTCTGTGCTGAGCAGCTGCTGGCCCGCAGCTAGCTCAACAGCAACCCAGAGCAATCCCTGTTAGTAGTCTCTCTTTTGTTTGCCCTCTTTTTGAGTACTAAGATTTACATTTTTATGTAGATCTCAAGGTTTTACTTTGTGAGTTTTTTCTACCACTTTTCACTTCATTTCTGTATCCAGAGGACTGACAAAAAAAAATTCCTCAGCATTTCCTTGTTTCTCATGGTTTCTTTCTTTTTGTTTTTCTCCTTTAACTCTTTTCATCTATCTGGAATTTATTTTGGTGGCTAGGTGGGGAGCTGAGAACCCATGTGACCCAGCTACATTATCTTGTGGCTTCCTCCTTCCCAGACCAGGGTCTCTGGAAAGGTGAAGGAGCAAGTTCCTCCCCTACAAATCATCTGCACTTCACAAAAGACTCTTTCCATGAACGTGGACTCCTCAGAACTATGTTGTACTCTCCTCCAGCTCCCATTGATCACTCTGTTTGGGGCCATCCCTTGATTTCCAGGTCTATCCTGAGTCATGAGTGCTTGGACCCTACCCACCTCCTTTTTGGTGTTTTTGGAATATAATCACTTTAAAGTTCACTCCATGGGAGGGGTCAGAGATGAAACTCAAGGTAGTCAACACACGAGAGATGTGGAGAAACAGAATCACAGGCTAAGGTCCAGGTGTAGGTGAGCCCAGGGAACAAGGGAAGGCTCCAAATATGAAGTCCAAGAATATCTGAGGGGAAGGTTGGCAACAGGAACTGGGGAGATCGTACAAGTTAAGCCCTAGTGACTGAAAGGTCTCTGTTGGTCACAGTATACACAGGAAAAGGAACATCTAAATCCTAAGATTACATGTTGAGATTTCTTCTTTTCTTGATCACTGGGTATTTTTTTTAATTCAGTATTCTGAAAAGTTAATTTATTCACATGGGTCAAAAATCAAACAATATAAAAAGATGGGCCAGGTACAGTGGCTCACACCTGTAATCCCAGCACTTTCGGAGGTCGAGGTGTATGGATCACTTGAGGTCAGGACTTTAAGACCAGTCTGGCCAACATGGCAAAACCCTATCTCTATTAAAAATACAAAAATTAGCCAGGCATTGTGTCCACGCCTATAATCCCAGCTACTTGGGAGGCTGAGGCACAAGAATCACTTGAACCCGGGAGGCGGAGGTTGCAGTGAGTTGACAGGGACAGTGAGCCACTGCAATTTAGCCTGGGCAACTCTAGAGTGAGACTCCATCTCAAAAAAAAAAAAAAAAAAAAAAAAAGAATATAAAAAGATCAATATTGAAAAGCTTCATTCCTACCCTGTCCCTGTCATCAATCCTATCATCCCACTCCCACAGGCAACCATTTTCATTAGTTTCTACATTCCTCCAGATAATATCTTCAGGCAAATATAAGTATATACTAACATAATTCTTGTTTCCCCCTTTTGACATGTAAAATGGCATACTATACAGACGGTTGTACACCTTTACTTGACAAATTCTGGAGCTCTTTCCAAAGCAGTACATACAGAGGTTTCTTTTGTTTGTTTTTTTTGAGAGTCTCGCTCTGTCACCAGGCTGAGTGCAATGGTGTGATCTGGGCTCACTGCAACCTCCAACTCCTGGGTTCAAGCGATTCTCCTGCCTCAGCCTCCCAAGTAGCTGGGATTACAGGCACGTGCCACCATAGCCAGCTAATTTTTGTATTTTCAGTAGAGACAGGGTTTCACCATGTTGGCCAGGATGATCTCGATCTCCTGACCTCAGGCGATCTGCTGCCTTGCCCTCCCAAAGTGCTGGGATTACAGGCGTGAGCCACTGGACCCCGGCTTTTTTTTTTAATAGCTAGTTAGTGTTCAGTTGGATAAATGGACATTTGTATATTTCTAAAACCCACTTTGGCAATATGCATCAAGAGCTTTACATTTTTTCATATACTTTGATTCAGTAATTGTTCTTCCAGGAATCAATCCTGAAGAAACAATCAAGAAATAAGGGACAAAAACTGGTATTTACTGTATGATTCTTTAAAACTATCCACTCAACAAAATAAAAAGGAAGCAGCAATAATCAAGTACTTAGGCAAGGATAGTACATTCCTGCAAAAGAGTATCATATAACTATTAAATGTTTCTGGAGAACTTTGGTGACACAGGAAAATTAACATAAACCAACAGATTCAAACACAAAATTGGATATATGGTTGACCTTTGAACAACATGGGTTTGAAATGTATGGGTTCATTTATATGCGAATTTTCTTCTGCCTCTGCCACCCAGGACAGCAAGACCAACCCCTCTCCTTTTTCTTCCTCCTCAGCCTCCATATGAAGACAAGGATAAAGCCCTTTATGACGATCCACTTCCACTTTATGAATAGTAAACGTATGTTTTCAGCTTACTTTATTGTAATAATGTGGTATATAACACAAATAACATGCAAAATATGTGTTAATTGGCTATGTTATTGGTAAGGCTTCTGGTCAACAGCAGGCTGTTAGCAGTTCAGGTTTTAGGGAGGCAAAAGTTTTATGTGGATTTTTGACTACATGGAGGGGAGAGTCTGCACCCCAACCTCCACACTGTTCAAGGGTCAACCACACAGTGTGATACTAATTATGTTTTTAAAATGCATATAAAAAGACCAGAAGGAAATGTACCCAAGTGTTAACAGTAATTCCCGCTGAGTATTAAAATTATAGGTGATATTTTTCCGTCCGCATGTTTCTAATTCTCTAGTGTAAGTATGTGTTACTTTTTATCATCAGAAAGAAAGATTTTAAAATGTAATCTATGGAATCCTAGCCCAGACCTCCACTTTACACCCAGGAGCCCACAAGCTTCTCCGGTCTCTTCTGTCTCTCCAAAACATCTACCCAAAGCCAGTCCCTACAAACGGCAAAACTCCAGACGAGGTAGAGAAATAGGCATATTTACTTCTTTCCTTGTCCAGGCTCTAAAGGCCAAGTTCAAAGCTTTCCCACCATGGACCAGGTAAGAGGCAGGGTGTCTCCTGTTCTCTCGCAAACCTAAAGGGGGAAAGAGTAAAGCAGAGTGTCAACAAAGTCATGCAGGAAAGTGAAGTACTTGTGACCTTTGTTAGGCAACCAGAGAAAATGCTCAAGGTTCTGAGCACAACTGCAGATCTCAGTTCTAACAGTGTTCATTTACTGAGTACCTAGTAAGTGCTAGGAATTTGATGTCTATTATCTCATTTAACTCTTATACCTATCCTGTAAGCAAGGTATTATCTTCATTATACAGTCCAGTAAACTGAGGCTCAGAGAGGCAAAGAGACTTGACCAAGGGCACACACCTAGCAAGTGCCAGAGTCATGACTAAAACCATGTGTATTTGAATCTGAGGCCTGTGCCCCTTCCATGACATTACTGTGCCCGTTGGGTTTCAAAATGAGAACCCTCAGGAGGACCATGAGTTCTACCTACACAGATTTGAAGAGCCATTAATGTAGAAGATGGATTAGCTATGTTCTGCCTTATGTCAGAAGGCTACTACAAACAGCCAGATTTAGGCTCTGTAAGTAATTTTCTACAGAACCAAGCTGTTTGGAATAGGTAATGGACAGTTAGTCACCTAGCATCTGATTAAATACTTAAGTGACAGTCTAGGTGGCAGAATAAGAGCTTGAGGTATTGGCTAGGAAGCTGCACTCACGGCCCCTGAGATTCTTTGTAACTCATCAATACTGATTTCTCCTGGCCAAGTCACCTTGAAGAATCTTAGGCCTAAGTAAGGGACCCACTCTATTCCAGATTAGACCAGGAAAGAAGAAACCCAGTAAGTAAATTGGCTTCCAACTGGGCTAATGCCCAAGAACCAAATCGATGATGCCAGGATGGTCAGGACTGGGCCTTATCCCCAGGGGAAGCAGATTCAGAAAACTTTCAGACTATCCAGATTGAGCTTTTTATCTTAACCAGCAGGAAACAGAGATAATTTCACTGTGATCCAATTTTCTCAGTCACACTTGCTAAACAAAAAGTTTAAAATCCATGCCCTGCCTGCATTATGCTGAGTAAAAAAGTGAATCTGAGAAGGTCACATACTATATGATTCCATTTATACAATATTCTTGAAATGACAAAATTCAGCAGGGCACCGTGGCTCATGCCTGTAATCCCAGCATTTTGGGAGGCCGAAGCAGGCATATCACCTGAGGTCAGGAGTTTGAGACTAGCCTGGCCAACATGGCGAAACCCCATCTCTACTAAAAAAGTATAAAAATTAGCTGGGCGTGGTGATGGGCACCTATAATCCCAGCTACTCAGGAGGCTGAGGCAGGAGAAGCTTGAACCCTGAAGGCAGAGGTTGCAGTGGGCCAAGATCATGCCACAGCACTCCAGCCTGGGTGACAAGAACGAGACTCCATCACACACACAAAAAAGACAAAATTATAGAAATGGAAAACAGATTAGTGGTTTCCAGAAGTTTTGGATGGTACAGGGGAGGAGAGTGGGTGAAACTACAAAGGGTAGTACCCATTGCTGGGTACTGTGGCTCATGCCTGTAATTCCAGCATTTTGGGAGTCTGAGGTGGGAGAATCACTTGAGTCCAGGAGTTTGAGACCAGTCTGGTCAACACAGCGAGACCCTGTTTGTACAAAAAAAATTATAAAATTAGCCAGGTGTGGAGGCCCATACCTGTAGTCTTAGCTACTCGGCAAGCTGAGGCAGGACTGCCTGAGCCCAGGAGTTTGAAGCTGCAGTGAGCCATGCATCATTGCACGACTGTACTCCAGCCTGCGTAACTGAGTGAAATCCTGTCTCAAAAAAGAAAGGGCTGGGGCTGGGGCAGAGGGGCAGCACTAGAGAGATTTTTTTAAGCACTAATTATCACTTTTTAAAAATTGAACATATTTAAGGTACACAATATGATGTTTTAATTTATATACTGAGATATTTCTGGTAATGAAATAGTACCACGACTTGACTGTGTTACTTACACATTCACACACACACTCAATCACTCACTCAGGGGAGAGAGGCAAAAAGGACAGTTGGCAAAGGGCTCCATACCGCGAAAGATGTCCAGGATGTGTTTTCCCACATACCAACAGATGGTCTCAAAGTTGGGGAATTTGAAGAGGTCTGCTGTGCTCAGCCGCTTCTCAATCTCATAGGCTCTAGAAGGAGGAGACACAATAACAAAAACAAGGATTCATTTACTGAGCAGCACCTATGAATCAGGTATTGTTCTGGATGCTTTCTATCTCTAATCCTCAAAATGACTCTGCAAGATCTGGCTTTATACATTAGGAAACTTGGGCTCAACGGTTATATTAATTTGCCCAAAGTCAAATAACTACTAGGTGCAGAAAACGTGTTAATCCTCAGCTGAACATCATCAGGAATGAGGATCCATTCCTTTCTGGCCATCTCCCCTCCTTCTACATTGTACTCCTCACTCTAGGGAAGAGCCAAGGACTCCAGCAGACAGGAATGGCCAACATGGAATCACCACAGTTTCAGGACTCACTTGAGTTGCATCTCGATATTAAGGCTGTGTAAGAAGTTCCCTCCAAAGGCAAGGCAGTCCACAGGCGTCAGCACAGCATGAATCCATCCTGCAGCGTAACAAGGCAAAATCAAAGCTAAAGAGGGCCTTTCTTCCTCTGGATATCTCCACTACCTGCTCAGCTGAAACCCAACTCCATAAGAGCAGTTAGCCTCCAAACTGGCTCCCCGACACCAGATGTTCTCAAGGTGTAGTCCAGGGAATCCTTAAGCTCCCTGAGACCCTCTCAGAGAAGCTGAGATGCCAAAACTACGTTCATGAGAATATTATGATGTCCTCTGCCTTTTTCATCCTTATTCTCATGGGTGTACAGTAAAGTACTTCAGAGGGTACATGATGCGATATCAAACAAAATGAAAGCAAAAGCAGATTTGAGGATCTAACAATTTTTTATTAACCCAGATATTATAGAGATTTGCAAAGATATAAAACAATGTCACTCTTTCCACTAAATATTTTTGAAAATAGGTTTCATAAAAAAATTTTATTTATGTAACATGTAATGGGCGTGTGATTATTTTTCAATAAATTAACAAGTATTTTTAAATTTTGTTTTAATTTATATGCTAAAAATTGATAAATATAAACCACATAAATAAAAGCTCTTCTGGATCCTTAATAACTTTTAAGAGTATAAAGGAATACCAAGTATTTGCAACCCACTGCTCTACAATAATCTCAAACCTATCCTTCACATCCAATCCTAAGCAATGTATCTAAAACATAAATTTGGGTCAGGTGCAGTGGCTCATGCCTGTAATCCCATAACTTTGAGAGGCCGAGGCAGGCAGATCACCTGAGGTCAGGAGTTTGAGACCAGCCTGGCCAACATGGCAAAACCCCGTAGCTACTAAAAATACAAAAATTAGCTGGGCATGGTGGAGGGCACTTGTAATCCCAGCTACTCGAGAGGCTGAGGCAGGAGAATCGCTTGAACCTGGTAGGTAGAGTTTGCAGTGAGCCCACCATTGCACTCCAGCCTAGGTGACAAGAGTGAAACTCCATCTCAAAAAAATTATAATCTATTAGTAAATAAGTAAATCTGCCCATGTCATCCCCTGCTTGAAACTCTTCACAGGAGAATGGATAAACTGTCAAATACTGAGACAATGGAATACCAGAAAGTAAAATGCATTAACTACAGCTACATGCATCAACATGGATCTCACGATCATAATGTTCAGAGGAAAAAAAGCAAGTTGACAAGAATACATACAGTATGATTCCATTCTATAACATCCAAAACCATGTAAAATAATAATATATATTATTTAGTGAGGCGTATCCACGTAAAAGAATGATAAAAATGCATGAGAATGATAAACACCAACTTTAGGACAATGGCTCAGAAAGGGAAGAATAGGCATGTAATTGAGAACTATTACTGGAGGTTTCAAATATATCTGTAACATTTTACTTTTTTAGTTGAGTTATGACATAAATATTCATTATGTTATTCCTTTTTTTTTCTTTTTTTGAGACAGAGTCTCACTCTGTCACCCAGGCTGGAGTATAGTGACGTGATCTTGGCTCACTACAACCTCCGCCTCCCGGGTTCAAGCGATTTTTATGCCTCAGTCTCCCAAGTAGCTGAGACTACAGGTGACAGGTGCCCAACACCATGCCCGGCTAATTTTTCTATTTTTAGTAGAGACAGGGTTTCACCATGTTGGCCAGGTTGGTCTCGAACTCCTGACCTCAAATGATCCATCCATTTCAGCCTCCCAAAGTGCTGGGATTACAGGCATGAGCCACCGCACCCAGCCTATGTTATTCTTTATATGCTTTGCTACATCTGAATTATTTTATTAGAAACTAAATAAACAAATAAACCTTCAATGGCCCTCAATCGCCTCTGCGGTAAGTTCAGTCGGCCTACCTTTTCACTTTCATCCACCCCAGCCCTTGCTCTTTAAGCTGTAGTATCTACAAGCTGCTTCACACATCTTTGGTTTCCTCCCACCTTTCCCTATGTCTGAAATGCCATTCCTGTGTTTTCTTTTCTTAGTCAATCCCTACTCGCCCTTCTAGTGTTGCTCTCCCAAGATTTTCATAAACCGCTGACTAGACACTAAGCACTCTGTGCTTCCAAAACTAATGGTGAATACTTCTATTGGTGCTATTGTGGCTATTGGAACATTATACTAAAACAGCCTACCAATCTTTTGTCCTTAGCACTTGGCCCAATGCTAGAGCACACAGTAGACGCTCAATGCTTATGGCACTAAGTAGATTGCACCCGGTGTGTGGGTATTTCTACCAAGATATAAATTAATTAACTCAAACCCCTAATGGGCAAGTTCAATTCACCAGTTACTAAGGGCCCAGTATAGTAAAGTCATTATGGACTAGACCAGGCAAAGGATTCAAAGATGGATGAATAAATGCCTGGAAATAGAAAACTATAAAAGAGAAAAGCAGATTGGGTGGGGGTTGGGTGGGAGTGAATGACTTGCCTCACCATATATTAAACATTCTAAAAAAACCAATGAAATCAAATCAATCATATTGATACATGAAGAGAAAAACAGACTTGTAAAACAATAGACAATCCAAAATTATACAATATATGATTAGACAAAGATGGCAGAATTATATAACAAGAATTTGAAAGAAAATATTATAATACCTTAATGAGCAATTCCAAACATGCTAGACACAAAAACAGGAAATAGAAATTCTCAGCAAAGAAATATACAAGAAACAAAAGAAAATTTTAGAAATGAAAAATACTATATATTCTGAGCCAGGCGCAGTGGCTCACACCTGTAATCCCAGCACTTTGGGAGGCCAAAGTGGGCAGATCATGAGATAAGGACTTTGAGACCAGCCTGGCCAGCATGGTGAAACCCCGTCTCTACTAAAAATATAAAAAATTAGCCAGGCATGGTGGTGCCCACCTGTAATCCCAGCTACTCGGGAGGCTGAGGCAGGAGAATCACTGGAACCCAGGAGGCAGAGGTTGCAGTGAGCTGAGAATGCATCACTGCACTCCAGCCTGGGCAATACAGCAAGACTCTGTCTCAAAAAAAAAAGAAAAAGAAAAATACTATATCTGAAATTAATGCAATGGATAAACTCAACAAAAGAATGGAGACAACAGAAGAAAGAAACAGAAAATTCGAAGACGAGAACCCAAAATTACCCAAACTGAACTTGAACAGAAAGAAAAAAGACAGAGAAAAATAAATTCAGGGACTTGCGGGACTAAGACAAAATATATAACGTTCATATAATCAGATTCAGCAGAAGTTAAAGCATGAGTCTAAAAAAATATTTCAAGAAATAATGGCAGCCGGGCATGGCGGCTCACGCCTGTAATCCCAGCACTTTCGGAGGCCAAGGCGGGCAGATCACCTGAAGTCAGGAGTTCAAGATCAGCATGGCCAACATGGTGAAACCCCATCTCTACTAAAAATACAAAAATTAGTGGGGCACAGTGGCACATGCCTGTAATCCCAGCTACTCAGGAGGTTGAGGCACGAGAATCACCTGAACCGGGGAGGTGGCGGTTGCAGTGAGCCAAGACTGCACCACTGCATTCCAGCCTGGGCAAAAGAGCGAGACTCCGTCTCAAACAAACAAAGAAAAAAAAAACAGAAAAAGAAATAATGGCTAAAAATTTCACATATATGGAGAAAGACATAAACCCTACACATTCAAGAAGCTCAGTAAAAACATTCAGCCTTATAAACTCAAAGAAATCCATGCCAAAAAACACATCATGACCAAACTGCAGAAAACTGAGGAAAAAAACAAGAAAAGAAAAATAATGAAAGCATCAAGAAATGATACATCATCTACAGGAGAAAAACAATTCAAATGATAGCCAAAATCTCATCAGAAACGACAGAGGCCAGAAGGAAACAGCACAACATTCTTTTGGTGTTGAAAGAAAACAACTATTAACCCAGAGTTCTATATCCAGAACAACATCCTTAAGCAATGAAAGAAAAAAAGCAAGACATTTACAGTTGAAAAAAAACTAAGAACTTGTTGCCAGCAGACCTACCCTGAAACTCTAAACATCAGAAAGGAAAACAGAATAGATGAGTAAAAACATGGGTAAATACCATATAATTTCCTTGTCGAGTTTTCTAAATGTTTGATAGGTAAAGCAAAAATTATAAAACTTTGTGATATAGTTCTCAACATATGCGAAGCATAGTAGCCTTCTTGGTGTAGTGGGTAGCACATCAATCTCATAATCAATGTATGAAGAGAAATATTTAAGACAAATACACGAGAAAATGTAAAACATGACAAACTGTAGAAAAATGGGAAGGATAAAGGGATTTACAAAGAGGTAAGGTTTTGGGCTGGGTGCAGTGACTCACATCTACAATCTCAGCACTTCAGGAGGCTGAAGTGGGTGGATCACTTGAGCTTAGGAGTTCAAGACCAGCCGGGACAACATGGCGAAACCCCATCTCCACTAAAACTTAAAAAATTAGCTGGACATGGTAGTGTACATCTGTGGTCCCAGCTACTTGGGAGGCTGCGGTGGGAGGATTGCTTACGCCTGGGAGGTCAAGGCTGCAGTAAGCTGTCATCTTACTACTGCATTCCAGCCTGGGTGACAGAATGAAATCCTATCTCAAAAAACAGAAGGTTTCACTCCTTCCCTCAAACAGGTAATATGTAAATACTAGCAGACTGTGTTATGCTATGTATGTATAAAGTAATAACTAGAGAAAACACTAACAAAATAACTAGAAAACCTATATGAAAGCTGAACCAAAAAATTCTTATGAAAATTCAAAGGGCTGCCTGGGCATGGTGGCTCACGCCTGTAATTCCAGCACTTTGGGAGGCCGAGGCAGGCAGATCATCTGAGGTCAGGAGTTCGAGACCAGCCTGGCCAACATGGTGAAACCCCGTCTCTACTAAATACAAAAAAATTAGCCAGGCATGGTGATGGGTGCCTGTAATCCAAGCTACTCGGGAAGCTGAGGCAGGAGAATCGCTTGAACCCGGGAGGTGGAAGTTGCAGTGAGCTGAGACTGCACCATTGCACTCCAGCCTGGTTAGCAACAACAAAACTTCACATCAAACAAAAAAAAAAAATCAAGAGGCCAAATAATCCTGAAAAAGAAAAAGTTGGAGCACTCGCACTTCCGAACTTCAAAACTTACTACAAATGTACAATAATTGAGATGGCGTGTCACTGTTAGAAGAATCAATGGAATAGAATTCAAGGTCCAGAAATAAACCCTTATCGTTGCTCAACAGATTTTTAACACGGGTATCAAGACAATTCAATGGGGAAAGAACAGTCTTTTCAAAAGGTTCTGGGACAACTACATAACTACATACAAAAGAAAGAAACTAGATCCTTATACCATATACAAAAATTAAATCAAAATGGATGAAAGATCTAAATGTAAGAACTAAAACTATAAAATGCTTAGAAGAAAACATAGCCATAAATCTTCATGACCTTCAATTAAACAACAGTCTCTAGATACCAAAAGCATAAGCAAATAAAGAAAAAAATTAATTGAACATCAAAATTCGTAACTTTTGTCCTTCATAGGACGCTATCAAAGTGAAAAGACAACCCCAAGAATGAGAGAAAATATTTCCAAATCATTTATCTGGTAAAAATTTAGTATCTTTGTTCTCTATGCAGTATCTAAAAAGAGAAAGAAAAAAAAAGTTTGGAATCTAAAGTATATAAATTCTTACAACTCAACAATGAAAAGACAATCTAAAGAATGGGCAAAGAATTTAAATATCTATTTCTCCAAAAAAAAAACAAAATACAAATGTCCAACGAACAAGTGGAAAGATGTTCAACAGCAAAGGTCATAAGGAAAACAGGAATTAAAACCTCAATGAGACACCATTTTACACCCATTAGAATGGCTATAATCATAAGGGCAGACACTAACAAGCATTGGGGAAACGTGAGGAAACTGAAATTCTTATACATAACTGTTGACAATATAAAATGGTACATGCAGCTGCTTTGAAAACAGTTTGTCACTTCCTCAAAAAGTTAAACACAGTGTTACCATATGACCCAGTAATTCCCCTCCTAGGCATATACCCAAGAGAAATGAAAACGTATGTTCACCCAATAACCTGTACATGAATGTTCACAGCAACATTATTCATTAATAGCTAAAAAGTGGAAACAACTCAAATGTCTATCAACTGCTTAATGGATAAACAAAATGTGGCATATCCACACAACAGAATATCATTCAGCTGTTAAAAAGAATAAAGTAGGACAGAGATCCAAGATTGCCGATTAGCAACAGCTCAGGATCGTAGCTCCCAGTGAAAGCGCAGAGAACGACTGGACACCGCAATTTCAGACGAATTTCTGTTGCCCACAAACTGGGAGCTACCCGGTGGAGGAGCCACACGGGTCGCCAGCGCGACTCTTTTGGCCGGCGCGGCACTTCTCAGTGCGGAGTATACGGGACCTGGGTGCCCTTTGAGTCGGGCTCAGCTGGTCCCATCCCCACAAGGAGAACAGCAATTGGAAGCGCTGAGGACTGAGAGTTTCACAGGAAGCACAGCTGAACCCGGGAAGGCCTAGCTCTGTGGGGAAACAGTGTCCGCCGAAAGAAAACAAAGAAACAGAAAAAACTTCAACACCAACAAGCCGGACGTCCACTCAGACCCAATCTGAAAGTTGGCAATTACAAAGACGACAGGTGGATAAATCCACAAAAATGGGAAGAAACCAGTGCAAAAAGGCTGAGAACACCCGAAGTCAGAATGCCTCTCCTCCTA